>JABWTJ010000168.1:1369559-1602059 GCA_016801875.1 Solanum sitiens
ATAATTATAGCAGGAATAGTCCAAAACGCCCCTTTAAAACTTACCCAGAAATCCGACCCAGACTGGGATTACGCAACCTGTGATGGCCCGTCGTGCCTGCGACGGTCCGTCCTGCAGGTTCGTCACAACCTTCAGAGACTCAATTTCCTTGATGAGTCTGAGACGGTCCGTCGTGCCTACGATGGTCCGTCCTGCACTTCCGTCACGACGGACAGAGAATTGCTCTCAGTACCCAATTCTCAAGAGTTGAAGTGTTTTGAAACGGAACCTCACAACGGTCCGTCCTGTCTGTGACGGTCCGTCCTGCAGGTCCGTCACAGAGTTCAGTAGAATGCTCGCGTACCCAATTCTCAAGAGTTGAAGTGTTTTGAAACGGAACCTCACAACGGTCCGTCATGTCTGTGACGGTCCGTCCTGCAGGTCCGTCACAGAGTTCAGAGAATTGCTTTCAGCACTCAAATATAAGAATTCCAAGTGTTTGGAACGAGACACCCTCGACGGTCCGTCGTTGGATACGTCGTCTCAGACAGTTTTTCCAGAAATAAAATCTGCTGCTCAAAACGACTAAGCAGGTCGTTACAAGTACCCCTCATTTTAAATTATAATATAATAACATGGTTGACAGCCCAAATTAGCAAAGTCCTTTGTTTCTTCATTGATATGTTTCCAAATGTGTCAATTTCATCGTACAAAACCAGCAAGAACTCGTCTTTAGTTCTTTACATAAGTGATTGACTTTGAGGAATCTTGAAATCACAAATTCGTATATGACAAAATCTGTATAAGAAGAAAGAAGTTGCCAAAATTGAGAGTTGAGATCAGACACAAAACAGAATCAGATTTTATATTTATGAGTACCGCTTGTATGTTTCATTTGTGCGGTGAATAGACATGAACTCTGCTATCTCTTTTTCCTTAAACCTTTATAATCAAGTAAAGCTAGAGTGTATTTGGTTTAGTTACTATGAACAAATATCAAAAGAATCATATTTGGATTGAACAAATAACAAAAACAGTAAAAATTAAATCCCCAAAAACATGCACACACAAAAATAATTAAAAGGTCATGTTATGGCATGGTATTGAAGTAGTTGAATTACAAAATCTGTATATGAGTATATGACATAAGTAAATTAACAAGTAAAGCACAAATCTGTATATGACAAAATCTGGAATTACCTGCAGGCTGCATCAACTGTATAATCCTATGTTTTATTTCAAATATATAATGAGAAGTAAAAACAGTAGATAAGTTGAAATTTTAGATATAGACAAGATGATGAGTACTAAATGAAACAGGTTCATTCTTTGTTGTCTTATATTCCAAAAGTGAGCTTTGTAAACCTCTTTCGGAGGACATATATGGATAATGGATGAATCATTATTACTTTGTAGTTCTTTCTTTAATAAAACTACTTAGTGTTTATATCTTTTCGCAGTTTTTGGTGAATGTACCATGGCTGAAAATATCATAATTGATAAGGTTATTGGTGAAAGTGGGGCTTCTAATTCAAATGCAATAGATCAAAGTCAAACTACTGAGTCTAAAGTAAAGAAAGGAAGGAAAAAAAGATCTCGTGCGTGGGATCATTTTACTCGTAAAACTGATTCTGATGGAAGTGAAAAGGTTGTTTGTAACTATTGTAAGAAGGAGTATTTTGCTGACACAAAAGAACATGGTACAACGTCAATGCTTACTCATATAAGCAAATGCACAAAGATGCCTTATAATATTGATATTAAACAATCAAGATTAGCATTTCAACCAATGATAGGAGGTAACAATGGTGATGTAGTTGTTGTTCCATGGAAATTTGATCAGGAAGAGTGTAGAAATGCCTTGTGTCGTATGGTAATTATTGATGAGCTTCCTTTCAGATTTGTTGAAAAATAAGGTTTTAAACAATTTATGAAAGTAGCACAACCTTGTTTCCACATTCCTTCCCGTACCACTGTGACTCGTGACTGTTTTGATCTTTTTGATGAAGAAAAACGTAAGTTGATGGCTGTTTTTAAGAAAACACAACAAAGGGTGTCTTTAACCACTGATACTTGGACTTCCATACAAAGAATCAATTATATGGTCATTACTGCTCATTGGATTGATAAAAATTGGACTTTGCACAAAAGAATTATCAACTTTTGTCCAATCACTAGTCATAGAGGTGAAGATCTTGGAAAGTCTATTATTAAGTGCTTACATGAGTGGGGATTGCATCAAATTTTCACTATAACAGTTGATAATGCTGGTTCAAATAGTGTGGCAATAACTGAGTTGTCTAAGCAATTAACTAAATGGGGAACCAACTTAATGGGTGATAGTCACCTTCATATAAGGTGTATGGCTCATATTGTAAATCTTATTGTTCAAGATGGTACAAAAGAAGCAAATGTGTCTATTGAACGAGTTAGGCAAGCAGTGAGATACATCAGACAATCTCCTGCTAGGTGGAAAAAGTTTCAAGAATGTTGTGAAGATGAAAATCTTGCTAAAAAGTCTTTATGCTTGGATGTTCCTACAAGGTGGAATTCCACCTACATGATGTTGAGCAGGGTTATTGAATATGAAGGGGCAATTGTAGAGTACGCCGATCGTGATATTGGCTTGGCACTATATCTTAAGTTTGTTGATAAAAATTCTACAGGTACACTTTTGAGTAGTGATTGGGAGGGCGTAAAGAGAATTACAAAATTTCTTAAAATGTTTTTTAATCTTACTTTGAAGATATCTGGTTCACGATATGTTACATCAAATCTTCATTTTCTTGAAATTTGTCAAGTTGGTGTTTACTTGAATCAATTGATATCAAATGAAGATCAAGTTTTGGCTAAAATGGCAGAAAATATGAAGGAGAAATTTGACAAATATTGGGGTGATGCTGAAAAAATGAATAAGATGGTTTTCATACCATGTGTTTTGGATCCTCGTCACAAATTTAGTACTCTTGGCTTTGCACTTAAGAAGATGTTTGGAGAAAAAGGGGCTGCTATAGAAAATGGTGTGCGAACGTACATGGAAGCTTTGTTTAATGAGTATACAAACCCCATTTCAAATGATAAAAGTGGCCAATTTTCTTCAACTTGTGTGGATACTTCTATTTCAAGTTCTATAGGAGAATTTGGAAATTTTTTTGAGGAATTACATAAACATAAATCTGAAAAGGGAGGTGCAAGTTCAAAGTCAGAATTAGTTAAATATCTTGATGAAGAAACTGAAATTGAAAAATCAGATTTTGATGTATTGCTTTGGTGGAAAGTTAACTCACCTAGATTTCCATTTCTTTCTGAGATGGCTCGAGATGTGTTGGCTATTCCCGTTTCAAGTGTGGCGTCTGAATGTGCTTTTAGTACTGGAGGGCGCATACTTGATTCATTTAGGAGTTCATTAACTCCTAGATTGGTACAAGCTCTAGTGTGCCTTCAAGATTGGCTTCGGAGTGAGCCACAACCCATAAGTATTGAGGAAGATTTAGATTTTCTTGAGCAACTTGAAGAAGGTAAGAAAAGAATCTCATTGATGTTAAATTGTGAATTTTTTATTTAATACTTTTATTGTTTAAGTCTTGAGCATTGACTTGTTATCGTATTTCTCTTTAGATTTTGCTAAACTTGGAAAAGAACTTTGCATTGATGACATGTAAAATTGGAGGAAGGAAGGTATATACATGTGTTATCTTGTCTCTGTGTCTGATTTATGATTGATCTAATACTTTCTCTGTTTCTTTGCTAATCAGATTCCATCATGCATTGATCACTTGTTTGGAATCACTATGAAAAACTTGAAGAAAATGAAGATGGATCGTGGAGGGTTAAATGTATTCAAAGTGGCCGTGTTTATTACCATTCACACAATAGTGGGACTGCCTCCTTAAGAAGGCATGTTAAGGGTTGTTTGGAAAAGAGAAACCAGAATCGTCAACTTTTGAGGATTGATGACTAGTTTTTATGTTGCTTACTTGAACATGAACTATTAGAACTATGTTTAGACTCAATTTTCAGGTTGTGTTACTGCTGTCTGGCGTCTGCTATTTTAAATTTGTGTGTCTGTGTGGACTGTGGCAGGTTGGAATTGTGTTGAATTTTTTACTTCTGTAATGTTGCAACTTGCATGCTTGTAGCTTGTACTGTTGGCTATTATTATGTTACAGTTTATTGCTGCTTTATTATGATATTTTATTATGAGATTTCATATTTGTGTTGAAAAGCTTATATATGTATTGTACAGTTCATAATCAAGTTGATGAGTTTGATGTTGTAGTTGCAATGAGTGGAATCGTGGATGTTGTTAGAATGTTAGGCCTGTTTTTGCATTTCACTTGCTGTTGCTGCCTGCAAATTGCAGTGCAAACTACAAATTGTAAATTGTAAATTGCAATTTGCAATTATGCAGACTTAATTTGCAAAGTGCGTGGGATCATCTTCAAATTTTCATGTTATTTTTATTTTAAAAGATTGTATGATATGTTAATGGTTAACCCGATAACCGAACCGATAAGAGTCGATAACCGATTAACAGATAACCGATAAACCAATAACTTAATGGTTCTTTAATGGTTTAGCTAGTCTACAAACCGATAACCGATAAGCAAAACCGATAATGCTCAAAACCGAACCGAACCGACCGATATGCAGCCCTCTGGAGAAGGATGACAAAAAAGATGAAGAAAAAAGAACAAAGAAAAAGAGAATTAGGAAGAATTAAAAGAAGGTGAAGTTAGACTGTAACGGGTCTCACATTATAGAGTTCATTAAATAATTTTCTTCACACAATTATTAGTAATTCTAATTCATTAAACATAAAATTATTGTTCACACGTATCTCTAGAAGTCTAGGAAATAGTAGTAATAAAGATTTGATTTTACTTTGAAAGAGAAGAAGGTTAAATTGGTATTTTCTCAATTCTGATGAAATTATGGCCACAAAATTCTGACATTTAGCACTTCCCTTTACCAAATTGCCCTTCAAAAAAGTAACTCACTTTTCTCTCTCCTCATAAATGTATTAGAAAATTAAGGAACCAATAAGGATAAAAGAGAAATTATAACTTCAAACACTTACCATATAAGAAAATGTGACATTCTTTTTGGACCTGACCAAGAAGGAAATTGTGCCACATAAAATAAGACGGAGAAAGTATATTATAATGCTTGCATTAATAATATACGAATAATATTTGATTGGGAGCATAAAATTAGATGTTCCATAATATTTGATTTGGTGTATAAAATTAGATGTCCTATTTTTCTTGTAAAATTTATTGTAAATACTTTAATTTTTATTTTTTTTACAAATATAAAAACTAAATTACAATATAACTGGAAAAATTAATAGTTTTAAAGAATGAAAGGGAAAAAAAGATAAAAAACTTGAATTATGATAGTCAAAAAAAAATTTTATATATGAAAAAAATTAATATATACCTTTAACTTTGCTAGAAGGATCATACATAGCCCAACATGAATCTTTTTAAAAGTAAAAGTAAAAAAAAATAATCTAACACTAATTTTTTTTGACTTCCATTAGATGATAGATAGATATGAGCTCCTTCTGCAGTGATAGGGATATATGAGAGTCATTTATATAACGGTAAAAATGTATATGAACCATTTCATAACGAAAATTTTTTTAGCTTTAAATGATAAAGTTAAGGGCATATCCTACCCTTTTCCCTATAATAAATGAGGAGTGATATGTTATAATAATCGCTTTATTTATGATTATTCCTTGAGGAGTTTGTTAATTCAAACATTCTCTTATTATATAAGAGACAGTTAGTGCTGAAGAAGACATGTCTTTGTCGATATGCCTGCTTCAACGTCTTTTTGAAGAAAAAATTTAAATTTAATTAGTGTATATTTTTTGAAATTATGGACTTTTTTTTAGCTAAGACTTTTATAATTCACGTGCCTGCTTCAGCGTGTTTCGAAATAAAATTCAAAAAATTATTTCTTTTGTTCTACTTTAATTTAATTAATGTATAATATTTTCAAAATTATAGAATCTTTTTTAGCTTTGACTTTTAGTTCTCCTTCGACGTGTCTGCTTGAGCATGATTTTTAAAATTAAAAATTTATTTCTTTGATTCTGCTTAATTTAATTAGTGTATAATTTTTTCAAAATTATGGAATCCTTTATAGATATGACTTTTAAAATTGACGTGCCTCCTTCAGTGTGTTCCGAAAAAAATATAAAATTTCTTTATTTTCTTCTACTTTAATTTAATTAGTGTGTAGCTTTTTCGAAATTATGGATCCTTTTTATCTACGAATTTTAGTTTAAGTCAAGATTTCATGCTGAAATAGGCACGTCTTCGTCGACGTGCCTACTTCAGCGTGTTTCTATAAAAAAAAGAATTTAAAAATAACTTTTTATTTCTACTATGATTTACTTAGTTTATCATTTTTTTTCGAAATTATGACTTTTAGTTTTACATTCATATTCTTTAGTTATTGCTTATTATTTTGAATGCCGGTAATATTTGTTTATATCTTGTAACTACATTGAGCAAAAAAAATTACGGCTGATGACGAAAAATACTTTGATTATAGACATCATAATGAACCTTCACAATAAATTTGTGCAAACAAAAAGTAATTAACCACTTATATATCTAAAAATCACATTAAATTTAGGGAAAATGCACAAGTACCCTCTCAACCTATGCCCGAAATCCCAGAGACACACTTATACTATACTAAGGTCCTTACCCCCCAGAACTTATTTTATAAGTAATTTTCTATCCCTTTTTGGCCTACGTGGCACTAGTTTTTTTAAAAAATCAATAGCATTGGGCCCACAAGATAGTGCCATGTAGGTCGAAAAGGGCTAGAAAATTATTAATAAAATAAGTTCAGGGGGGTAATAGAACCTTAGTATAGTATAAGTGTGTCTCTGAGATTTCGGGCATAGGTTGAGGGGATACTTGTGCATTATCCCTTAAATTTATTCAACTTTCTAAATTCTATATATATCACATAAATTAAAATTAAAATAATACTAAGATATTGAGCACGTGCACCTATATCTAGTAAATAAATACAAGTAAACAAGATTCAAATAAATCATTTCTTATACATTGTACTCTAACCTAGCCTATAAACTATATAAATCCCACTAATTTAGGTCCTAATACTAGGAATTCATGTTATTTTAGAATATTACTTCTTGTGTCATCGACGGTAGAAAAATTTGAGATATATGCATTATTAATTTTGAATTAAGTGTGTTTAGTTATTATCCTTAATTAAAGGAGTAATTGATTATTAATTAAGAACTCTAGTGTATCAACTCTAACAAATCTTTCTAAAATAATAAAATCATAAATCCAAAATAATTCTCTAATTGAAAACTTCATCTTCTTGTATGCAATCCTTTTATCCTTCTTCTGCCGTTGTGAGTTCGTTTCACAATGCCTACCATATTGTTGAGGCATTCAAATTTATGAATTTTAGATACCAATTACGAAAATTATAAAATCAATGGAATACTATTAAAACATAATGTATCTTAGAGTCAACTTCCTAAATGGTCACCCAAATTTAGAAATTGCTTTGAAATATCATTTATGTTTCATTTAAGCTTAAAATATCACTCAACTATTACTATTTTCCTCTAAATATACTTGATACTTCAAAAACCTTACTCTCTCCTAGTTGACATGACATGTCATTAAGGTCTTTTTTTTAATAATAAACTAATATGATTCATTGAACTCATTTAACTAAGATAAAGATCATATTATTTTTAATTAGATTGTTTGCACTTTGCTCTTATAATAATGTATCTAATTATTTTAATTCCATAATAATAATCTAATGAAAATCAAGTCTACTTTGAACATAAAAAAGTCATTTTGACAGACAATTAATGATAAAACGAAACCATAAATTAGGAATCTAGAACAAAACTGCATGGACTTTTTATCAGGTGATGAGTGATGACATGGCCAGTCTTTTTCTTCTCTTTTTTTATATCCTTCTAATTTATGTCATAAAAATTAAAATACATTACAAATTAATTTTAAAATATACAATTTAAATTTTATTTGATCGTGACAATTTTTTGTAATCACATGACTTGTTATTTTTGTATTTTAGACCTTTCAAAATTCTTATAGCTATATATAAATATTACTCCCCACCCACTCACCCCGTCCTTTTAAGTCGTTTTCTAGCCAATTAAAAAATAGTACAAGATGTGTCGTTCTCAGAATTAAGAAAGTATTTTTCCAACTTTTAGTCTTGCTTTAATAAATTATGACAACAACTTCTCAAAAAAGCTATTCATTTTTCTTTTTCACCTTTTTAAGGAGTGTAGTATATTGTTGAATGAGGAGTGTTTTTTTAGACAAAAGTAGAGCGCGATGGGATAAAATGATTTTTTAAATTCATATTCTGTAAAAAAAAATTAATTTGATCTACAGGATAACTAAGCGAGGATCAAACTAAATAATGCATGATGTGGATATATTAAATTTTTTAATATTTTAAAAATAAAACTTAAATATTTAAAAATAATAGAATAATTTAAAATATTTAGAAAGTACTCAACAAAATTCTAATAAAAACATTGTTAATTTTTAAATAACAAATCAAAATAAGTTTACTATTTTTGAAGGGATATCACATCCACACCCTAAAAAGGACAAATAGAATGGAGAACGACATTAAACAAACACACAAATTCAAATATTTTTGCTCGTTGAATTGGTAAGACCAAACAATAGAAGGGCGCCGTAGTAGAATGATCCTTTTTGGCTTGATTTGAGGTTCGATGGTCGACTGTATAAGGATCCCATTAATTTATATAAAAAAAAGTTCAAAATGTAAAAATATTAGAATTGAAAAATAAAACTTAGGTATTTAAAAGTAACATAAAAATAATTTACAATTTAATATATTTTAAATTATGAAATAAGACAAACAAATTAAAATTAGTTAATTGATTTTTTGAAACAGGACGTGTCACATCCATAACCTAAAAAGACAAATAGAATGAGATTTAAGGGTACGACCTTAAGCAAACCACAAGTTCAAAATATTCTTTCTCCGTCCAGTAAATTATATTAAAAGTTAATGACCATTTTTACTTATTTAACTTAGAAAATTAAGACATAATTTATTATTTTATTTATAATACATTGAATTTATTATATTTTAAAATGATATACTTCTAATTTATTGCTTTTAAAGAGTGTGTTTAATCAATTCTAGTTAAATGATATATTTATTTTTTCATAAATTTGATGTCCAATAAATGAACTCCACCATAATACAGTGTTGAATGGTCAGATAATTTGGCCAGAATTTGGTCAGAAAATTTCAAAAACTATAATATTTTTTTTAATGTTAAAATAAATTAATTTTTTTCCTTTTTTAGTAAAAGGATAAAAATATTTTTAAAAAATAACATTACATAGAAAAACTCTCAATGGTCATTTTTTTTTCTTTTTCAAATTATTTGATGTTATTTGATTTGACACTAAATTGATAACGAGGTGACATGTGCAAGGTCCAAATTGATTGTTGTACAGTTTTATTCCGTCGATGTTGAAGGTCAAACACAGCACCGGTTGGCGCGGATTTTTTATTTTCCTAATTAGTGGTCAATTCTCCAACATTATCAAATTCTCTTTTGCCCCTATATAATATATGCTCATTCAAGCACATGTTTATTTTCTATATTTCTATATTTCATAAAAGTAAATCATATGTTACTTTGGTCGGAATTTTTTAATTACTATAGAACTTAGTGTTAGGTTAATAATTATATCCTAGTTCATACAATGTGTTCCACTAATTTTTACTATTAATATATTATCTTGACCATAATTCTTATTGACTGTTTCTAATTGACTATTAAAGAACTTTTTTTAAATTAGTTTATGATAATCAACATGAAGTCTATATATCCTAGTTTAACGTGTCTTCTTTCAATTGACCATGCAATTTAAGAATTAAATATAATAACATTTGAAGTTTCATGATGCAATTTAAGAATTAAATATAATTAACATTTGATTTTTCATGATTATAAACGTTCATTAAACTATCGATAGTTTAACGAATATCTAGATAAATCACGCTAAATTTAAGGATATTTACGCAGTAGTCTACCTTTTCTAAATTAGTTGATAATAAAACCAAAATATATAAAAGAAGATTAAGGTGTTACTCAACACTTATCAGCATAGATGTGCATATCGTTACCAATCATTTACTCGAGGAGGGATATTTTTGTTGCATTTGTCTCGAAAATTATGCTCATAACATCAAAATAATATTAGCAACAATAAACTAATAGCAATAATTTAATTATCGTTAAATATATATTTTTTAAAATAATTACACACTTTATAAATATTTCTAAATTCTATAACATTTTATAATATAAATATTATTACAGCTAACCACTTTTTTTTTTTTTTAATTGTAGTGGTGTATAGTGATCTTAGATATTATATATATATTTTTCAAATGCAATGGACACTTTTTGTAAATATTTTTAAAATCTATGACAATATTTTATAATATGCATATTTAATAACACTAACCACTTGTTTTCTGTGTTTTTTTGTTGTAGTGGTGTATAGTGATCTATAACTTAGATATTCTTGGGTAAAGGAAACAGTTTAAACTAAATCTATAACTTCTTACATATATAATTTTGATAAATTAATGAAGAGTTAATTTAATACAGGAAACAGTACTTAATTACTCTAGCTCCATGTAGAGAGCAAGTTGACCTAGCCATTATAATGTATATCCCCGTTTAATTTGTTTCTTCTATTTTAACTTGGTATGAAGTTTAAAAAAAAATAAAATTACATCGTCATATATAATATACCATGCTACAAAAGGGAATCAAAGAGACATTCTTTTTTAACTGATCTGAAAAATAGGATAAACAAAATAGAACGACCGATGAATTTAGTAATTAAGCAACCAAGTTTTCTTTACTATAATTGTCTTTCACGACGATATATATACGTAAACCATCCATTGAATAATTAAGATTCTAACTTTCCTTTCGACGTAAACAACACAAAAGACATATTATAAATTGCATGCATACGTACATGAACTAAGCAACTTCATCATTATATATATATATATATACCATGCATGCAACGAAGACAAATAATTAAATTACACTCCTTGTATATATATTTATAGAAATGACAGACAAATACACTTGACAAAATAACCACCTTGCTCAATGAAACCTTCATGTAAATCCCTCTTAAATTAAAAACAACTTCTTATTCATTAACTAAGATATTACTTATGTAGACCTGCTGATATATCATTATATACTATATATCTTTTTTTCCGGCAAAAACAATTACCATAAGAAAACCGGAAAAGATTACTACGTACGTATTGAACAAAACTCAACTAGCATATATACCAATATGCTGTTGGTTAATTAACCAATTTATAGTTAGAAGTTCCATAGGAAGGATTGTTGAGAATAATGTTCATCGCCACCATTGCCAGTATCATCATCGTCATAATTAGGAGTTGTTCTTTGCGGAAAATGTGGTGGTGAGTAGAGATTACTTGATAAATTATCGAGTACTCCTCCTCCTCCTCCTCCTCCTCCTCCTGCTCCTACTCCGGAATAATATGGATCACAAAAAAATTCAGGTGGAGGCCCACCTGAATTATATGGATAATTTTCCATCATATCATTATAAAAAGCCCAATCCATTTCAGCAACAGTATTACTCGTGCCCATTTGGACCACCATAGGTGGTATATCACAACTAGTTGTTGATAGTGAAATATCATCTTTCTCCATATTTATCACGTGTGAATTAATATTTCCAATATTGCCCTCATTCTCATGCTCATCACGCCGTATCTCCTGTACCACTGACGGCGAGTAATCATTCGCAAATCTAGCTGCTACAGCCTGTATCTCCGCGGGCGAAAGCCTCTGTCCTCCGGATATATCCGGCGGACTATCAGGAAAATTAAATTTAGCTTTGGGCCCGCGGAGGCAGAACTGTGCAGCATCAAAAGCCCTTGCGGCTTTTTCAGCAGAATCGTATGAGCCCAACCAAATCCTGTCGCGGCTATTAGGCAATCTGACTTCAGAAACCCATTTCCCCCATTTTCTCAACCGAACTCCTTTGAACTTTGGCTGATCATGAGTAGAATTTGGTTCCATGGATATTGATTTAGAGGATTATTATTATGATGATGAGAGTTGAGTAGTAGTACCCTGCAGCAGATGAAAGAGATAATTAAGACCATTGGAGGGAAATTTATTAAAAACAGTTTAGATATTTATATGTATGTATTGATGAAGGAAAATAGGGCCGGTGACATTTGTCAAAATTGGTCCAAAGTCATGAAGCGTGTGGACATTTAAAATTCAAGCTGCAAGTCCAAATGAGCGTAAAGAGAGTGTGCATATGTGTTTTCATGGCTCGGTGGGGGAAACCAATTTTGTGAGCTATTTAATGACGTCACATCTTGATTTGGTCAATCAATATTTCCACAAAATTATTAACCTTCTCCTAAAATACTACTATTATTACCTTATTCGAGATCAATATTGAAAACACCTTTAAATTCAGTTGGGATTTCATAAGTACATCCTTGATCTTTAACACAGGTGAAATACATCTCTAAATAATTTTCACCAAATTTAAGAGTGTTTTTAATACATCTCTCAACTTTTTAGTAAGAGGTTTGCTGCTACAGAGTTTAAAACTACTTACTAAGTCATGTGGCAAATGAAGGTGTATATAAGTTTAGTAAGTGAAATAGAGGTAAGGTTGTCAATAGTTTATAGACGAAACTAATAATTTGCACCAAATTCGAGGGTGTTTTCAATACTTCTCTATTATAAACTAATTAACCAGGTTATCAGTACGGAATCGATATTATTTTTGTCCTCTCACCCTAAATTACCTAAAAGTAATTTTAAGTTGAGAAATTATGTTAATTCTATCCTAGCATATGTGGTAAAAAGGTTGTTGAAAACATATGATTTCTTTGGCACGGTTATTTTATTAAATGGGAAGAAAAAGATTTTTAATCCCTATAATCGATAAGGGGTAATGTAAAGATGAACTTTGGTCTAACTCGACCTCACCAGCTAGCTTATGAAGGGAGGATTGTTCAAGTTCATATAAGGAGATCAAATTTTTATCCCCTCTTTGATGTGAGAATTCTTAACGCTCCCCACATGCCGAAATCTCGTTAACTGGAGCGTGGACACTATAATATGAGGGTCCAACATCGGTGAACAAATAAATTGGAATGAGTTCGACTTTGATACCATGTAAAGATGAATGTTTGACCTAACTCAACCTAAAAAATTAGCTTATGAATAGAAGATTATCCAAATCCATAATAAAAGATAAAATATTTAAAATCAATTGAGAAAATTAAAAGGGATGTTATGCTTGAAAACACGGAAAATTTACATATTGCATCGGATGATTTACATCTAAGCAATTAACGTAACATAAGTCTTTGTTTCATATACTTCTTAACTTTATATATATAGTTAAGTATTTAATGCATATTTTTAATTCATTAAATGAGTTAATAATAGTAAATTAAATTAATGTGAATAAGTTTGGTTTTCAGCAATTGAAAAGTAAAAGTATAAGAAAACATATAGTACCATTCTAATTAGTGGAAGTATGTGCCTTTTGTATACATGTTTATACTTAACTACTATGGTCAAGTGATGTGTACAGTAAGCTAACCTTCCGTCCAAGATGAGTCATTCAACTTGGGTAAGAATAACTCAAGCATGGAATAAATTTTAGTTATTACACTTCTGTAAAAAATATATTCATTAAACAATTTCGTCAAAATGTAATTCCTATATTATATTTACTGTTTACACATTATGATTCAATATAACTTGTTCACGAATCAAATTACTATGACACAGGAAAATAATTTTGAAACATAATGCGTATGATTTCTTGATACTATATTTGGTTGAATATTTCTTCCGACATATAAGAAGGCATGAAATTAATTTTACTATAATTTTAATGTTATTTCTATGTCACATTCAAAGTGGGATGACAATCTCTGATCGATTGGCTATATAACTAAATAATGTCATACCATTTACTCCTCGTATCATGATTTCTATGCTAAAAATAAAGTATAATTTCATATTTTTTTAAAGATATCCCACATGATATATTAATATCACAAGTAGAGATGGAGTAAAAAACACAAAACATTGTGATTCAAATATAACTCGTTCACGAACCAATCGACAATGATCAAGAAAAATAATCTTCAAATATAATGCATGTGATTTCTTGATACTATATTTGGTTGGGTTTTTTTTTCCGGTTAATAAAAAGACTTGAAATTAGTTTTACTATAATTTTAATGTTATTTTTATGCTACATTCAAAGTTGGATGACAATATCTTGATCAATTGATTATGTACCTAAGAGTTTGATTGACATTATTGCTAAAAACTGCTTATTTCTAGAAATATTTTTTAAAATAACTTTTCTGAAAAGTCTTTTTCAAAAAAAAAGCAATTTGTGTTTGGGTATTTATTTTTAAAAAGTATTTTGGAGAGTTAAAATACGAAAAAGGGCAGTATCAATGTGTTTTTAAGATTATTTTGTAGAAAGAAACTACTATAACTATCTAATAAATAAATTTAATTAAAATTTTATTTTAATTAGATTAAAATATACATATTCAGATTATTAATTAATATTATATTATATATAGATAAACAAATAAATAAAATATTAATATAATGTTAACATGATGAGTTACATATAATTAAAAATAGGGAAAATTACGCGGTTATGCAAACTTATACTACTTAATTACTCATCATAGTTATAGTTTGTTATAATTATCACTTGCGACTAACATTATGCATTAATTATGTGGGATGACTTCAAGTTTGTATAATTAGTCACGTTTGTATATTCAAGTATTTGGGTAATCAAGTTAAAAATCGGGTAAATTTAAGTTGATTTGGGGCTTTCTGTCAAATGAGGGATATATATGGTGAAATTAGTAACAGTAGGAGCAAAACTAACTTCACTTTGACGGTAAAGACATATTCAACCAATAAAATAAAATTAATAGATATTTTTAACCTTTTTCCAAAAAAAATTGTATGTTAAATTTATGAGAAATGCTAAATGGCCAGGAAATTTGGACAGAAACTTTTAAAACTATAATAATTTTTTTATTTTAAAATAAATTGATCTTTTTTCCATTTTTTAGTAAAAGATATTAAAGTTAGAAAGATAAAAATATTTTTTAAAAGTAAAATTACATAGAAAATTCTGGCGAAAAAGTTTTTTCCTAAATTTATAGTACGTATCCAAAAAGAAAATTCTTTGACTTTGGTATTTGTGCCTTGAGGTAAATCTCGTAAAAAGTATTACTATAATGTTAAATTCAAAACTTATGCGGATATAACAATTTAAGTATTCCATTTGTCTATAATTACTTGTCAGCTTTTAAATTGTCACATATATTAAAAAAGTAATAATTAATATAATGAATTTATTATTTTATCCTTATTAATTATAAAGTAGATAAATTAAAAGTTTAAGATTTTAAAAAAATTCTACTTTTTTTCTTTGATAGTGCTAATTTGTTCTTTGTGATTATTTAAGAAAAAATACATTAAATCATCTTTGAAACGATAGCAAACTTACTTCTAACATTTAATTATATGAACATTTAAAACACCCCTTATTTAAAACACCTTAATAACTTTCAAGATAATTAAATATCCCCTAAGGGTTGAATGTAGCATAGTAAGTGCACTCACTTACTCTCCTATAAGTGTATGAAATAATAATTAAAAAGAAATTGAATGAAAAAATCATACATATGTCATTTTTCATTGGTCAATATATAACTATTTTTTAACTTTATTTTTATAAATTAAAATTTTAAAATAAAATTTTTAAGTTACTTTTTTTAAAAAAAAAATCAAAAGATTTTCCCTCTTTATTTTGTTGTCTTCCCCAAATATTCCCATTGAATCAGTCTTTATACTTCTGTTCTTCCATATTAGTCATTTCTTCCTTCATCATTATCCCTCACCTCACCAAGCCCTCATTAATCCACAAAATTTAGCATCAACATCATATTATTGAATGCAAACATTCTTGAATTTTGAATAACTAATTTTGAATTCTATCAATTATGATAAAAATTGTGGGTCAATCAACTTTCTTATATATGGCTTCTAAAAAATACCATTTCCCCCGGTTAGGTTTATGGGTGAGGAAGAGGTTTCAAAGAAAAAAAGTAATGTATATAATACTTTTCTTAAAACAATTAATGAATCGTGAAGAAAAAAATTAAATATTGAAGGCTAGAAATGATAGGGAAAAGAATCAATGAAGGCTGGAAATGGCGAAAATCAAGAAAAAAGAAAGAGTGTGTGGTGGGGAGGGGGGAAGAGAAAGGATTGAAGGAACATGTTAATTTTTTTTAAAATAATGAAAATGGGTCCATATTTTAAATTTTGATTTTAATTAAAAAAATGCATTTTCTAATTAATTGATTGATTAGTATATGAATTTTAAAGTGTGTATGGAAAAAGGTGAATAAGAAATAAATAAACAAAAAATAATAATGTCATGTTTACATGACTGTGATGTGATGCTTACAACGCTCTAATGTAACGAGTGAGAGTGGTATCATGGATCTACTTAATTTATTTGAAAGATGTTGGGGGTTGGGGGTGGGGGTGGGGGCGAGATTGTTTTTTTTCCCGAAAAATTGACTTAACTTATGACTTGAAGAGAAATTGAAGTTTCAAAGAGCGTCGCCACTTATTTTTTAAAAGAAATTAAGAAACTTATTAGAATTTCAAAAAATTTAAACAGAATAAAGTCATTTAGAAATCCAAAGGGGTCCGAGAGTCCAAGAACAAGTTGTATACATAGTGCATACATCATATATACACTTGGTGTATATCATCTGACAATGAAAAATGGGCCAAAGCCCCAAATGAAATTACATCAGGTCCTAGCAGAAAAATGGGTCCAAAAGACCCCCAAAAAATTGGCCAAGTCCATTTATGGCTTTGGAAAAATTATGCGGTTAAGCAAATTTATACTATTTAATTAGGGCAACTTTCACATATAGCAAATAAAAAATTCATATTTGTATGCTATAGCAAAGTTTGCATAATTGCGCTCCATAGCAAACATAGAAACTGTATAATTCGCTATACATATACAGTTGAAGCGAATTGTATAAAACAAAGTGTATAAAACGAGAAAGAGAAAGACACTTGGGCAGAGACTTGTATAAAAACGAAGTGTATAAAACGAATTGTATGATTATAAGTGTATAGAACGATTATATACAATTTGAATTTGTATAAAATGAGAAAGAGAGAAAGACAAAAGAGACTTGGCAGGGAATATACAATTGAATCGAATTGTATAAAACGAGAAAGAGAGAAATTAGATACAATTTAAAATTTGTATAAAACGAGAAAGAGAGAAAGGCAAAAGAAATTGGGCAAGGGAGTATTTTTATTGTATAATTATAAGTGTATAGGACGAAAATATATGTACTTGCATGTGTATATACAATTTTCTCACGCTTTATACAAACAGAAACACAATTTATACATTTCGCTTCTGTTTGTATAAGTGAGAAAGGCAAGAGTGGCGAGCGAGATTTGAGAGAGTGGCGAGCGAGATCTGGAAGAGGGGAGAGAGGGGAACAAAAATATATGTATTTATACAATTTCCTCTGCTTTATACAATTAGAAACAATTTTTATACACTTGTGTTTGTATAAAAAGCGAGGAAGCGAGCGAGAGATTGGAGGAGAGTGGAGAGCGAGATATTTGGGAGAGAGGCGCCTGCAATTTTTTGCAAACGTTTGCTATGGAGCACAATTAAATCAAACCCTAGCTACTCTATTTATTTTAAGTTATTAGTTTGCTACTATATACAATTATCCCATTTAATTACTCATCATAGCTATAGTTTGCTATAATTATCACTCACGACTAACATTATACATTAATTATGTGGGCTGACTTCGAGTTTGTATAATTAGTCACATTTGTATATAATTCACTAGATATACAAATACATATGTATAATATACAATTATCTAATCAATATATATATATATACAATTCACCTATCTCCCACTCTCTACCCTCTCTACTCCCTCTCCCAATCTCGCTCGCCTCTCTCATCCCTATAACAGCTACGAATAGTAATTATCAAACTATAGCTAAGAAGAGTAATCAAGCTATTTTTTAGTAGTTGTATGTGAAAGTTCCCCTAAAAAATTTACAATGCTTGCTTTCTATATTTAAGCGCAAATTATTATTATTTTCCAAAAAAAAAAAAAGCAATTGTAGATTTTTTTTGAATTTTTTTTTAGTCAGTTCATATAATAAAATAGTTCTTTCGTAGAACAATTATCCACCTTACCATTTACAAACGATTTAAAGTACACTAACTTAATTGTTTAGTAAAACAAATTATAAATTTCAATTTAAAATTAATATAAATTGTCATACGTCTTTTTATAATTAGAATGATGCATCATATAGTTATGATAAACATAATGAGTATATTGCTTATGTTAATTGACATTGTAGGATATTATAAAGGGTAAAATACTTTCATTCTATGATATTATAACTTTTTAATACTGTATTTAATTCTCTCACATTTTATCATTTTAATGATTGTGATACATTAGATGACATTTAAAAAATCAAAATCAAACAAATCATATCAAAATTACATTTTCTTTTATTTTCTTAAACTTAGTGTCTAATGAGCGAATTTAGTAGATAATTTATGAAATACGTGTGATTTTTTTGCAAAACTTAATATTTTTTTGTATGTATTTTTAGAACTTAATCTAATATAAACTTTTGGCGCCCTTGCTAGTGATTCACTTGATTGAAATTTAAGTTATTGACCCCATCTCTTTCATCTCTATCGCTATCAAGTCAAAATCAAATAAACAAATTGAAATGAAAATGAGGGGAGCATTATACCATTTCCCCGTCCTTCCCTATCTCTGCTGGAGTATTTTTGTTTTCATTATAATAAATAAATACACTTTGTTAAGTAAAGGAATTAAAAAGAAAGAAATAAGAGTTGAGGGATCAGCTTTAAAATCTGATAATACATGAAGCAAACTATAGGAAATTAGTGAAACCAAAGTAAAGAAAGGATTATTATCTTCCCCAAATCACTTACCAAAATATATGAACACCACATTTGGCACATGTAGTTAATATATATATATATAAGTTAAACAAAAATATTTGTCTAACAATTTATATCACTATCAAAGTCATCATTACAGAAAACATAGCCTAGTTCAAATTTTCTCCATACCATGAAACTGATCAACAATTGCAGCATCCGATACACTTTCAAATACTTCATTTTCGATGTAACAGACTAAAAAATCATTGAAAAAATCTTCATCAATTTTTTTGTGCATTTCAGTTTTGATCTTTTTCACAAAAGAGAATGATCTTTCCACACTTGCATCGACAACTGGAAGAATCAAAGTCAACTTCAAAAGCAAATAAACCAATGGCCATGTTAAATGCAACTTTTTCTGAGCAAACATCTTAGAAAGATCGCCAAGTCCCTTCAAGTTTGAGAACTTATTGTCACACTGTCGCATATAAACAATGTAATTATCAAGTTGGCAACTGAGTTCTTGAAGTTTGTCGTCACTAAATTCATTTGGATAATATTTTGCTAATCTCATTATTTTGTCCTTGTCATAATTAGCAAACGAACTTACTGGGCTCAAACTAGCCATGCCAAGAAGTAAATCATTACTCACTGTATCAAAACACCTGTCAAGCTCTTGCAATTGCGAATCAATAATAGCATCAAAAACTTTCACGCGGTAGTGATATGAATATGTGACGGTAGATACCTTGCGCTTCAATCCTCTAGGGATAACATAGAGGTCATCCATTTTAGGAATCAAAATATCATGTTTGACACAGAATGAAGAGACTGTGGAAATAAAATCTTGGCAGCAATTAATTTTGCAGCCATACTTGTTGAAATTACTAGCCACAAATGTGAAAATTGGTAGCCACCAATGTGAAAGTTGGTAGCCACATTTGTGGAAGTAGGTAGTCAAAGTTTGGTATAAGTTTGGTATTAGTTTGGTAGAGTTAGGCAGCCAATTTTTTTGTTGAAATTGGCTATCACATTATGTCATTAATGATGTAAACAAGTGTTCAAAAAACTCTATAAATAGAGTAGTAATTGAACACTTGAAGATACACCAAAATAGAGAAGCAATAGAGAGTAGAGAGAGTAATCCACAAACTACTTATTAGTTTGTGAGAAAATAGTGTGCAAATAATATTATTGTGAGTTGTAAGAAATAAAAGAGTGTTGAGTAGTAGTCTTTTGACACTACCAAGTTTTTCATCAATATTATTATATTACTTATTCGGGTATCATATTTACCCATTTTAATATTTGGTGTCGTTGTTACTCTCTTCCTATTGCTATTTAGTTTGGACATTATCCTGGGTGTGATTATCATTTTGTCCAACAACGTGGTATCAGAGCCATGACAAATAATAGTCCGTTGTCCTTTCAATACCCCCGTCTCACAAGAGAAAATTATGAAAAATGGTGTCTACGAATGAAAGCTATTCTTGGCTCTCAAGATGTTTGGGATATTGTAGACAAAGGGTATACAAAACCCGCAAATGAGGAAACTTTGCCCTCAAATGAAAAGGAGGTCTTGTTAAAGACAAGAAAGAAAGATCAACAGGCCCTCACTCTTATCCATCAATGTTTGGATGATGGCATGTTTGAGAAGGTGGCTGATGCAACCACCTCAAAAGAGGCGTGGGAGATTTTACAAAATTCTCTCCAAGGAGTTGATAAAGTAAAGAAGATAAAACTTCAAACTCTAAGGGCTGAGTTTGAAGTTTTAAAAATGAAAGAATCCGAATCCATTTCGGATTTCTGCTCAAGATTGATTGCTGTTGTAAATCAACTAAGAAGATACGGAGAGAAAGTAGATGATGTGCGTGTGGTAGAAAAGATCCTTCGTTCTTTAACACCTAAATTTGATTATGTGGTGTGTGCTATTGAGGAGTCTAAAGATCTAGACTCTATGACGGTAGAACAATTGGAAGGTTCTTTACTAGCCCATGAAGAGAAAATGAAAAGGAGAAAAGAAGAGCCACTAGAGCAGCTTCTTAAAACTCATGCATCCTTCAAAGGATTTGAAGGTGAGAAAAGTTACAAAGGAAATGGACAATGGAGAGGCCGTGGAGGCCGTTGAGGTCGTGGAAGAGGAAGAAGTTACACCAATTATTTCAACAATGAAGATAAAGGTCACCAGTCAATCAGAGGTCGTGGTCGTGGTCAACGAGGAGGCAGAGGACGTGGAGCCTATCAAGGTACAAATGAAATCAGGTATGACAAATCTAAAATTGAGTGTTATAACTGTCATAAAATGGGACATTACTCTTGGGAATGTCGTAGTAATGTTGAAGAGAAAGTTAATCTTGTTGACAACAACAAAGATGAAGATGAGTCAACACTGTTATTAACACTCAAAGAAGAAGATAAAGATGATTGCAGCTCATGGTATCTTGACAATGGAGCAAGCAATCATATGTGTGGCCAGAAAGATAAATTTGTGGAGATAAATAAGACCGTGAAAGGTAATGTGTCTTTTGGCGATACCTCAAAGATCCAAATTGAAGGGATAGGTACGATTCTGATATCCTGTAAAAATGGTGGTCATAAATTGATTACCAATGTTTATTATGTGCCAAAATTGAAAAGTAATATTTTGAGTTTGGGTCAACTTCTTGAAAAAGGATATGATATTCATATGAAAAATATGCATCTTTGGCTAAGAGATTCAAGTAACAACTTAATTGCTAAAGTTCATATGGCAAAGAATAGGTTGTTTCCTTTGAATCTTCAAACTATCTATGCAAAGTGTTTGAAGGCTAATGTGCAAGATGACTCATGGTGTTGGCATATGAGAATTGGGCACTTGAACTTTGAAGCGCTCAAATCAATGGGAGACAAGAACATGGTTGATGGGATACCGTCAATCAACCATCCAAATCAATTGTGTGAAGCTTGTCTTCTTGGAAAACATGCAAGGAGGAGTTTCCCAAAGGAGACTACATCAAGAACAAGTAAGCCACTCCAACTTGTTCACACCGATGTTTGTGGTCCAATCGATTCACCTTCTTTTGGTAAAAGAAAATATTTCTTGCTCTTTATTGATGTGGGTATACTTCTTGAAGCAAAAATCTGAAGTTTTTGTTGCCTTTAAAAATTTCAAAGCACTTGTAGAAAAAGAAAGTGGCTATGAAATAAAAGCATTAAGGTCTGATAGAGGAGGCGAATTCACTTCAAAAGAATTTAATGACTTTTGTCAATCTCATGGAATTCGTCGCCCTCTAACGGTACCTTACTCGCCACAACAAAATGGAGTTGCAGAAAGAAAGAATAGAACAATTCTTAATATGGCTAGATGTATGTTGAAAGCTAAACATCTACCAAAAGAATTTTGGGCCGAGGCTGTTTCTTGTGCAGTTTATTTGAGCAACAGGTCTCCAACAAAAAATGTACGATATCAAACACCTCAAGAAGCATGGAGCGGAAGAAATCCAAGTGTTAAGCACTTGAGAATCTTTGGGAGCATAGCATATGCTCATGTTCCACATCAAGGGAGAGCTAAACTTGACGATCGGAGTGTCAAGTATGTGTTTGTTGGCTATGACGCAAGTTCAAAAGGCTACAAATTGTACAATCCAAGAAATAACAAGGTGGTGGTGAGTCGTGATGTTGAATTTGATGAAGAAGCATCATGGAATTGGGAGGCTCCAGAAGAAAAAACATATGAT
Source organism: Solanum sitiens (assembly GCA_016801875.1). Lineage (NCBI taxonomy): Eukaryota > Viridiplantae > Streptophyta > Magnoliopsida > Solanales > Solanaceae > Solanum > Solanum sitiens. Next base: position 1,392,460 of record JABWTJ010000168.1, read on the forward strand.
TTTCTTCCATACTTCGGAGATGAAGAAGAACAGGAGACCATGGCACAGGATGCAACCCCGCCTCCTTCACCAGCAAATATTGCATCTCCATCTTCTCAAGAGAGTTCAAGTGAAAGACCACATAGGATGAGGAACATTCAAGAACTCTATGATGACACAGAAGAAATTACTAATTTTGATTTTTTGTGTTGTCTTTTTGCTGATAGTGAACCAATGAATTTTGATGAAGCTGTTACTGACAAAAGGTGGAGAAAAGCCATGGAGGAAGAGATCCAATCAATAGAGAAGAACAACACTTGGGAGTTGACAACTCTTCCAAAGGACCATCGAGCAATTGGAGTCAAATGGGTATACAAGATGAAGAAAAATGCCCATGGAGAAGTAGAAAGATACAAGGCAAGACTTGTGGCTAAAGGCTACAAACAAAGGCATGGCATCGACTATGAAGAAGTTTATGCGCCTGTTGCCCGCATGGAGACAATCCGTCTATTGATCTCTTTAGCGGCGCAAATGAAGTGGAAGATCCATCAACTAGATGTCAAATCGGCATTCTTGAATGGATATCTTGAAGAAGAAGTCTATGTTGAGCAACCATTGGGTTTTGTGGTTAAAAATCATGAAGATAAGGTGTTGAGGTTGAAGAAAGCCTTATATGGGTTGAAGCAAGCTCCACGAGCTTGGAATAGTCGCATTGACAAATACTTTCAAGACAATGGGTTTACTCGTTGTCTCCATGAATATGCTCTTTATATTAAAGTTCATACTAATGGAGATATTCTGCTTGTTTGTCTTTATGTTGATGATCTCATTCTAACGGGTAACAACCCAGTTTTATTTGAAGCTTTCAAGAAAGCTATGTCCCTTGAGTTTGACATGACAGACATAGGGCTCATGTCATATTACTTGGGCCTAGAAGTCAAGCAAATGGAGGAAGGCATCTTCATATCTCAAGAAAGCTATACAAAGGAGATTTTGAAGAAGTTCAACATGTTTGATTGCAACCCTGTGAACACCCCAATGGAAAGTGGAACAAAATTGTCAAAATTTGATGATGGAGAAGAAGTCGATTCCACTTTGTTCAAAAGTCTCGTAGGAAGTCTGAGGTACTTGACATGTACGAGACCAGATATAGTCTTTGCAGTTGGAGTAGTAAGTCGATTCATGGAAGCTCCTACCTCCACTCACTTGAAGGTCGCTAAAAGAATTCTTCGCTACCTAAAAGGTACAATCGACCTTGGGCTATTTTATTCTTCTTCCGATAATTTTAATCTTGTGGGATATTGTGATAGTGATTATGCGGGAGATGTTGATGATAGAAAAAGCACATCTGGTTTTGTGTTTTTCTTGGGTGATTGTGTTATTTCTTGGAGTTCAAAGAAACAATCAATTGTTACTCTCTCGACTTGTGAAGCTGAATATGTGGCAGCGACATCATGTACATGTCATGCTATTTGGTTGAGACGGTTATTGAAGGAACTCAATTTGTCACAAATTGAAGCCACAATGATTTGTGTTGATAACAAATCTGCGCAAGCACTAGTAAAGAATACAGTGTATCATGATCGAAGCAAGCACATAGACACAAGGTATCACTTTATCCGAGAATGCATTACCAAAAAAGAGGTAGAGCTCAAGTATGTGAAATCTCATGATCAAGTTGCGGATATTTTTACAAAGCCTCTCAAGTTTGAAGATTTTCAGAGATTGAGATCAAGCCTTGGAGTAAAGAAGAAAAATCAAAATTAAGGGAGAGATTTGTGGAAATAAAATCTTGGCAGCAATTAATTTTGCAGCCATACTTGTTGAAATTACTAGCCACAAATGTGAAAATTGGTAGCCACCAATGTGAAAGTTGGTAGCCACATTTGTGGAAGTAGGTAGTCAAAGTTTGGTATAAGTTTGGTATTAGTTTGGTAGAGTTAGGCAGCCAATTTTTTTGTTGAAATTGGCTATCACATTATGTCATTAATGATGTAAACAAGTGTTCAAAAAACTCTATAAATAGAGTAGTAATTGAACACTTGAAGATACACCAAAATAGAGAAGCAATAGAGAGTAGAGAGAGTAATCCACAAACTACTTCTTAGTTTGTGAGAAAATAGTGTGCAAATAATATTATTGTGAGTTGTAAGAAATAAAAGAGTGTTGAGTAGTAGTCTTTTGACACTACCAAGTTTTTCATCAATATTATTGTATTACTTATTCGGGTATCATATTTACCCATTTTAATATTTGGTGTCGTTGTTACTCTCTTCCTATTGCTATTTAGTTTGGACATTATCCTGGGTGTGATTATATTTTGTCCAACAGAGACATCATCCATCAAATGTTCCCATTCACCATCTCTCATCATTTCGAATTGTTTCTTTGTCGTGCCAACGAGTTTCAAAGCATTTACAATATCTTGATCTTTTCTTTGTAAGACTATATCCAACTCCTTTGTGATCAACAGTACTTTGAACATCACATGTAGCATATAAACAAACTCAAATGATTGTAGGTCATCCAAAAGACTATCTGCCCACATTCTCTCAGAAGAGCATACATCATCAGTCGCAATAACTTCTAATATGTGAACAACTGATGGAAATATAGTAATGAAACTACGTAATGTTTCAAAATAAGATTCCAAAGAAGCATTACCTGATCTCTCAAGCTCATCATACTTCTGATTAAAGTCTCGCCCAGTAAGAATTTTACCAAACTTTAGCAGCTCTTCCAAATTTTCAAATTGATCTTCTTGTGAAAAATCTTGGCGCTCAAAAGAAACTCCTATCACTTTCAACATAAAAGAGAGCATACCAAAGAAATCATCAACATCGCGTTGTCTTTTAGCAACAGCTACAAGTGTCAAATGTAGTGGTTGGGCAAAGTGATGAGTGCAATATGCCGACAGGTTATCTTGTAAAATCAGAGTCTTAAGATCATTAATCTCTCTTTCCATGTTAGCATCTCCATTATACCCTTGTGCACGTATCTTAGACGGACTCAGTGAGCAACTCGTAATCAAAGAATCTATAGTTTCTTTCAATGATTGTGCAGAATTATCATTAACGTGGACAACACCAATGAAACGTTCCATCAGAATACCCTTTTGGTTAACATAGCGTAAAACAATTGTCATATCTCCCTCATCACACGAACTGTCTGACTTATCAACTAATATTCTAAAATAATCTCCATTTAAGTCTTCAACAATTCTTTTGACTGTTTCCTTTGCACAAACATTCACAATGTTTTTCAGGACACTTGGGGCAACCATGTTTTGATGCATTTCAGCATTTTCTGATATAACTCTTCCCACATCAGGAACGACGTGATTCCCATAAACAACATGAACCTTGCTACATCAATTATAGCATTTAAGAGAATTCGATACTCACTTTTAGCTTTTTCAGAGTGTTTGTCATTTCATAAGTTCAAAAGAGCAGGACTATTGACATTGGAATCACTATGATCTTCTAAGTTTGCAGTATCCATCTGGGCAGTAACTTCCTTGAAAATGAAAAATTCAAATAATTCAAACAACCAATAATTCAAAGACTTGTTTCAGAAAAAAAAAAACATTTCAAGTTCAACAATACAATAATTTAAATTGATAATTGATCCCAAATTGACTAAAACAATGATCCAATCTTCACAAGTAGGGATAAGGTGTGCATACTCGCTATCTCTCAAAACTGTGAAATTACACTAGATATATTGTTGTTGTTTGACATCAATAGAAATACTAAAAAGATGAGATCTATCAAAAACAATCTCAATAAAGTGTGCATAGCCGCTACCTTCCCCAGATTCCACTAGTAAAATTACACCGATATGTTGTTGATGTTGTTACAAATACTGAATGATTTCAAGTTATTTATTCTAACTTTCAGCCTTTACTTCTCATGAAACACAGATTGAAAAATACTAGAAAGTCTAGGAAATATTTTCTCCATCTTCACAAATCACAAGTAGGGATAATGTGTGCATACTAGCTATCTCTTAAAACTTCGCTTATGAAATTACATTAGATATATTGTTGTTGTTAAGTGTGTTTGACATCACTTGAAATACTAAAAAGACGAGAATTCTATCAAAAACAATCTCGATAAAGTGTGCATACCCACTACCTTCCCCAGATTCCACTTGTAGAATTACACCGATATGTTGTTGATGTTGTTACAATACTAAATAATTTCAGTTATTTATTCTAACTTTCAACCTTTACTTCTCTCATGGAACACAGATTGAAAAATACTAAAAAGTCTAGGGTCTCTCGAAAATATTTTCTCTATCTTCACAAGTAGGGATAATGTGTGCCTACTAGCTATCTCTCAAACTTCGCTTGTGAAATTACACTAGATATATTGTTGCTGTTAAATGTGTTTGACATCACTTGAAATAGATGAGAGTTCTATAAAAAACAATCTCGATAAAGTGTTCATGGCCACTATCTTCCCCAGATTTCACTTGTAATTTTTTTTTTTATGACAAGGAAACCCCAGCCGCTACACTTTGGTTGCGCATAGGATAAAACTTCTGCTCCTATGCAATAGCTCGCAAACCACATAGCAGAGAGATAACCCGCACTAGGCCAACCTAGTGTAACCAGCTCGATCCAGAAGGCAAAGTCACTTATAAAATTACACCGATATATTTTTGATGTTGTTACAAATACTAAATAATTCCAAGTTATATATTCTAACTTTCAACCTTTACTTTTATCATGAAACACAGATTACTAAAAACAACCTTGAAAAATATAAATCCTTTAATAAGAACGACAATGTATTTTAAAAAAGCAAAAAAATGGGTCCCAATTCGAGCTCGATGGTCGAAATAGAACTTTCTTTTGCTGCTTCTCTTTGGCGCCGCTGTGTGCTATTTTTCTTCTTTGTTTCTTTGCAATTGATCAGGGTATTAACATTTATTTCTTGCCTTATTTGTTTTTTTTTTTTTTTCCGATTCATCCTCTATATTCCTATTACTCTTTTTCTTTTTCCCCTTTTTGTCCCCCAATTAAAATGTTCTGATTTCCACTTGAACAAAAATACTATAGTAAAATCAACATTCTTTAAAGTTAAAAAATAAAGATTGACAGAAGTGCTAAAAAAAATACTAATGGATGTCATTCATTGTTACATAGGACCGTGGGTATAGTTTTTGAAGGTATTTTAGTAGTTTTTTTTTTTTGAAAACATCTGTTTGGCTGTAGAATTTAATTTGTTTAAAACATGTAGACGATTTTATATTTGGCTAAAACATATGGTGTCAGTAGTAAAGGAGACATTGGTGATAGAATCTAATGAGAGCAAGAAGTCAATGAGAACGGTTCTCAAAGGAAAAAAATTGACTAAAAAAATACGTGAGGAATGTATGATCGAGAGAAAAAATTAATTAAAAGTGTCAGTAGTAAAGGACACGTTGTGATAGAATCTAATGAGAGCAAGAAGTCAACGAGATGGTTTCTCTAAGGAACGTCCTCGGAGGCAAAAGAAAAGGCCTAATAAAAACACGCCAGGTATGTACGACCGAAAGAGAAAAAAATGACTAAAATGTAGTGTCAATAGTAAAGGACACCTTGTGGTGGAATTGAAGGAACGTCCTCGTAGGCAGAAGAAAAGACCTCATCAAAAATATGCGAGGGATATACGACCGAAGGAGAAGGGTTTGTATCCTAGTGAAGTGGATAAAGAGACAAAGAGGACAAATACGTGAGCAAGGTAGTACGGCTGCGTATCGGTCTGTTCGGTTCGGTTTTGAAGTTTATCTGGTTATTGATTATGTTAGAACAAATGAACAAGAATGATAAAATTACAAGGCATCCAAAATAAAACTTGTTTGGCTTAGAGGCACGTTAATACGTTTCTTGAAGATAGTTGGAGTCTCTCCCAAGCAATCGGAAGAATAAATAACAATTCTATCTTCGGGATTCAACTAAGCCACAACACAAGTAACATTCAAGAATATTGCTCTTCTATTCTTGAATTGGTGTTTTCACCTTTTGATTGATGTCTCACAAGTGTTTTCAAGGGAAAATACTTTTTGTTTTGAAATGCTTAAATTTTTCAACTAAAATAAACTCAATTTATAGGATAAAAATTTTGCAAGAAAAGACTTTTAATTAATAGAATTTATTATAGGTTCATGAATTTAAAATAAAAGTTATCTTTCAAAATTCATAACGTAGAGTCTCTTACAAAATCCTATAACGTAGAATTAAAACAAAGAAGAATGTTACAACTCACATTCATTATTTTGTTATTTTCAAAACTTTTAACGGATGAATTTTGTTTCAAAACTAATTGAAACACTAATTGTTACAATCCCCACTTGTTTCAAGAAATTTTATCTTTGAAAAATCCAAAAAATATTTTGAGACATAAATCTAGTGACATGCATCAATAATGGTGTCTTTTGGACTTGAACCATTAGCTAGTGAAGGTTTTCTAAATCATTGACTACTTAGTGAACAAATCTTGAACTAAGTGGTTCATTAAATGAAGTTAGAAGAAGAAAAAATACTCCACGCATATCACTATGTTCCGGTGAAAATCAAAATTCTTTGACACCTTACGGCCATGTGTCCTGAATCCTTTTAGCCAAGTGATTTAAGATTTCCCTGTTAAAAATCTTATTGAAGCGGACTCCACTTCACACTTAGTGCGGTGAATTCATCAAGAGTAAATTTGCATACTCCGACAAATAGTCTATGAACTTCATTAAGAGAAACTTAATCTCATCCTCCTTTACAACAAAGTATCGGTAAATCTATCAAGAGTATTCCTACATACTTCAATCGAAATCGATTTATAGACTTATTAAGAAAATATAATCTCATCCTTCTCTTCAGTAGGAATATCGAAAAAAAATTTATCAAGAGTTTTCTTACTAACTCCAACCGAGATCGGTCTTATAAATTTATTAAGAGAATAGAATCTCAATCATGCACATCTACTTATATTATTTTATTCATGAGAATTTTATTGATGTGCTTCACAATTGTAACTTTACTTGTTTTTCCCTTTGAACCCAAGATTACATCATTAGGTAGGGTTACCATAAAGTACAGTTAATTTACAACAGGCTTTATTCTCATCCCGTTACAAGTTTTCACCACTAACTTTTTGCCTAACCCTTTAGACAAAGAATTTGCTAAATTAAATCTGGCTTCACATATTGAAGTGATATCGCACCTTTCTCTAATAATCTCCTCACATGATTATGTTTGAGACGAACTTGTCTCGACTTGCCATTGTAGCAATCACTTGAAGTCCAAAACATAGCAGCTTGATTATCACAATAGATAGTTAAAGGTGGTACTGACTTACTCCACAAAGGAATATCTATCAACATAGATCGCAGCCAATCAGCTTCCTCTCCGGTAGAAGACATAGCTATAAATTCTGATTCCATGGTTGAATGAGTAATACATGTTTGCTTCTTTGATTTCCAAGAGATCGCTGCTCCAGCCAAAGTGAAAATTCAAGCAGTAATAGATTTAGAGTCATTCGGATCAGAATTCCAAGTAGCATCGCTATAGCTTTCAAGAACAGCTGGATATGTAGAATAATGTGGGCCAACATTTATCGTACCCTTCAGGTATCTTAAAACACGAATTAAGGCATTCCAATGTTCAACTCGGGGATTACTAGTAAACTTGCTCAAAGTTCCTACTGCGTAACCAATACCCGATCTGGTACAATGCATGGCATACACAAGACTCCCAACAATCTGAGAATATGCCAGCTGATCGAGAACATCACTAGAGTTCCGCATTAGTTTGATGCTAGGATCAAATGGTGTAGGAGCAGGTTTGTCGTCAAAGTGACCAAACCTCTTTAGAACTTTCTCAATATAACTTGATTGAGTAAGAGTCAAGCCATTCGCTGATCTTATAATTTTAATACCCCAAATTACATCAGCTTCTCCAAGATCTTTCATTTCAAATTGAGAAGCTAGAAAAGATGTGTTTCTTTGACTTTTTCAATATCAGTTCCAAAGATCAACATATCATCTACATAAAGACATATTATAACACACAGATGTGTTTTGAAATTTACTAAATATGCAAATATCACCAACATTGATTGAGTAGCCATTAGAAATCATTACTCTTCTAAATTTATCATTCCATTGTCTTGGAGTTTGTTTTAATCCATAAAGAGATTTAAGAAGCTTACAAACTTTGTGTTCTTGACCAGGTACGACAAATCCTTCTGGTTGTTTCATGTACACTTCTTCATCTAGATCACCATTTAAAAATGTAGTCTTCACATCCATTTGATGTATTACCAGACTATGAATTGCGGCTAAAGCAATCAAGAATCGAATAGAAGTCATTCGAGCTACAGATGCAAAGGTATCAAAATAATCAATATCTTTCAATTGAGTAAAACCTTTTGCTACCAAGCGAGCTTTGTACTTATCTAAGGTACCATCAGATTTTAATTTCTTTCTAAAAATCCATCTACAACCAATAGATTTACATCCATGAAGGAGGTCTGATAAAATTCATGTATTGTTTGACATAATAGAGTGCATTTCATCATCAATAGCTTCACGCCAGAAAGGAGCATCATGTGAAGTCATTGCTTCAGCATAACTTTCAGGATCCCTTTCAACTAAATAGACTTGAAAATTTGGTCCAAAGTCTCTTGGTTTGGCTGATCTTGCACTACGTCTTGGTTGACTTTCTTCCAAAGGTTCAACTATTTTTCTTTTAAGAGTAGATATATAAGAACTTGTATTTTGTTCCAAAGATTCTTTTTTCTTAGGAAATATATGCTCAAAAAAGTTAGCATGCAACGATTCAATGATTGTGTGAGGGCTTGGAGTCTCAAGATTCAAAAATCTATAAGCCTTATTGGTTTGTGAATAACCAATAAATACACAATCTACTCCTCTATATCCAATCTTAGTCAATTGTTGATCTGGTAATCTAACATGAACCAAACAACCCCATACTTTAAAATAATTTATATTTGGTTTTCGTTCTTCCAAAGTTCATATGGAGATGAATCATGTTTCTTGGAAGGAATTTGATTCAAAATATGACATGCAAAAAATAAGGCTTCAGTCCACAAATTTTCAGTGATTCCAGATCCATAAAGCATAGAGTTAACCATTTCGATGAAAGTTCTATTCTTTCTTTCTGCTACACTATTTTGTTGTGGTGTATAAGACATAGTTAATTGTTTCTCAATGCCTTCTTTTTCAGAAAAATCAATAAAATCTGATTTTAGATATTCTCCACCTCTATCAGATCTAATTGATTTAATCTTTAAACTCAATTTATTTTCAACTTCTGCTTTATATGTTTTAAAAGTCTCAAATGTCTCATCTTTTGTTTTCAATGGAAAGACATATGTATACCTTAAGTAATCTTCAATGAAAGTGATAAAATATCTCTTTCCATGACGTGATAAACAATCCATCTCACAAATATCAGTGTGGATTAACTCCAAAAGTGTGGATATCCTTTCAACATACTTAAAATGTTTCTTTGTTATTTTACATTTACTACAAGTAATACACTTAGCAACATGATCCTTTCCAGAGTCTTTGATTAATCCATTTTCACCATGAATTGAATGGATCTAAAATTCACATGACCAAGACGTTCATGCTATAAATCTAAAGACTCCACAACATAAGCAGAAATATTTTCATTTTCAATATTGAGTTTGAACATGTCATTTGTAGCATAACTTTTTCCAACAAACATGCCTTGTTTAGACAAAATAAATTTATCTGCCTCAAAAATCATTTTAAAATCATGCTTCGAAAGAAGCGTACCTAACACCAAGTTCTTTCGAATATCAGGAACATGCAATACGTTTATCAATGTAATCATCTTTTCGGAAGTGAATTTTAGTTCAACAGTTCCCTTTCCCACAACCTTAGCAGAGGATGAGTTTCCCATATGTAAAACTTTATCGCCCCCCACTAATTCATAGGTCGTGAAATAATTTCGATTATCTGATATGTGACGAGTTGCACCAGTGTCTATCCACCATTTCACTTGATCTCCCGCTACAAATGCTTATGTGACCATTGCCACCAGTTCATTTTTTGTTTGTTATTTGCCTTTTCTTTCTTCTTTTCAGCTTTAAGAATTTTACATCACGTGCATAGTGACCAATTTTATGACAATGAGAACATTCAATCGACTTAGAAGTAGAATTAGTACGCTTGAAATTTTTACTCTTCTTTGCCTTCAAAAATTTATTATTGGCAGGTTCCTTCTTGATCTTTTATTCAACAACATGAGCTTTCATGATGGGCTCCTTCAAGATGTTATTGTCGCGGTATTGTGTCTCTTGTTAAATTTGCAAGTGTTGCAATAATTGTTCAAGAGTCAAATCTTCCTTCTTGTGTAAGAGTTTGCTTCTGTACTCCTTCCAAAATAGAGGAAGTTTTGTGACAATAGCACCAACATGAAAGTTTTCATCAAGAGTAATTTCAGATATAGCAATTTTATTAGCTATAAGTTGAAATTTTTGTACTTGTTCAGTGAGTGACTTGTCATCAACCATTTTGAACTCCATATAATTTGAAACAAGAAATTTCTTTGAACTCACCTCTTCTGCTAAATGAATAGCTTTAAGAGTATCTCAAATCTCCTTAGCAAATTTACACTTAATATAATATTGATCATAATATTTATTGGACATTCCTCCAAGAATATAATTCTTGCATAAGTAATCATCATCATCTTGCCATTTGACAATTTGTTCTTTAATTAAAGTAACCTCGTCCGTTGCTACCTCAGAACTAGGAGCCTCAGGACAAGGTTTTTCAAGAACATATGCCAACTTTAATCGTCTTAAAAAGAATTCCATCTTTCCACGCCATCTAGGAAAGTCTTTGCCATCAAATATTTCAAAATTAGAATTAGGCAAATTTGAAGCATTGTTTGTTATTAATGTGGATGTCATAGAAACAACTATCTTCAAATTGTTAGAACAAATGAACAAGAATGATAAAATTACAAGAAATCCAAAATAAAACTTGCTTGGCTTAGAGGCACGTTAATACGTTTCTTGAAGATAGTTGGAGTCTCTCCCACGAGCAATCGGAAGAATAAATAACAACTCTATCTTCGGGATTCAACTAAGCCACAATACAAGTAACATTCAAGAATGTTGCTCTTCTATTCTTGAATTGGTGTTTTCGCCTTTGATTAATGTCTCACAAGTGTTTTCAAGGGAAAGTACTTTTTGTTTTGAAATGCTTATATTTTTCAACTAAAATAAACTCAATTTATAGGATAAAAGTTTTGCAAGAAAAGACTTTTAATTAATAGAATTTATTATAGGTTCATGAATTTAAAATAAAAGTTATCTTTCAAAATTCATAACGTAGAGTCTCTTACAAAATCCTATAACATAGAATTAAAACAAAGAAGAATGTTACAACTCAAATTCATTATTTTTGTTATTTTCAAAACTTTTAACGGATGAATTTTGTTTCAAAATTAATTGAAACACTAATTCTTACAGATTATCAGTTAGTAGAGATGTTAAACCGTTATAGAACCATTAAGATGTTGGCTTATTAGTTATTGGTTTCAGGGGCGACTCTATGCACTAAAAAAATAAGGCCTTTGCCTTAGGCCCCCAAATTTTGGGGGGCTCAAATATTTGTCAAAAATAAATTATGTGTTAATATTTTTATAGAAAAATTAATTATTTATGATAAAAAGTATAATTTTTTAAAAAAATAAATTAATCCACTTAACATCTTTTTTACTTTGTTAAAAATGAGAATTAACAGTGAAAAGTATTGCAAAGTGAATTACAAATTCTTTTTTATTTCTTTTTAGATTTTAGTTTCAAGCATTACTCTAAGTATATAAGGTATACCAAGTCATCAAAATTTTTAGTTAAATTCTGGTTCTAACTCTTATCTTTATTTAATGTTTATCAACTTATTACTTGTATCATTATATTAACAATAAAAATAATAATTGTCTCACTTAAAAATGTTTTTCAATGATGAGTTGATAAAATGTTAAATAAAATGAAAAAATAATATTAAGTACTAATAATTTTTATCTTAATAGTGTAATTTTTATTTAATAAATACGTATATGAAGTATATTTATATTTTAGGCCGCGAATTGAAATTTCGCTTTAGGCCCCCAATTACGTTGAGCCGCCCCTGATTGGTTTATCGATATTTGATCGTTATCGATTTAAATGTTAAGATTTGACACAAAAAAAAAACATTGAAAATCATTTAGAAACAGGGTGACAAACAAAATAAACCATGCACTTGAATTCACAAGTTACATCTTTCTCAAAAGCAAACACTTTTACATTGTAGAATAACTAAGTTTTTGAGACAACCAAAAATAAAAGTAGGAAATCAAACTCTAAGTCGAAGACTTTATATACAAAATGGTATAAATATAATTATTTAATTTACTATCGAGTTATCGGTTAACCCGTTAAGAAAAAACTTCAAACCGTTAAGACCGATAACCCGATAACAAATAAAATAAAAACCGTTATCAAGACCACTAAACCAATAACCCAATACTATAAATTAATAATTTTTTTATCGATTTGGCTTATCAATTTCGATTCGATTTTGAACAGCCACAGTACAAATCACCCGAACGTGGTAGGTATAGAATTCGTTCTAGTAATATATCAATATATTTTGCTCAGCATTATCCAAAAATCAAACTTTAATTATTGGTGTGATTAAAAACAACGTGTTTAAACAACATAGTGAATTAAATTAAGAAAAGTGTGTCGTATATGCAATATGCTCTTTGGTAATTGCATATTACGTGTTAATTCTTTTCCCTCCAAAACTACATAGACATACTTCATTATCATATATATTATTATTATATATTTTTTTAAAATATTATGTATATTATCACTAATTTAGAGTTTTCTACCATATAAAGAGGCGATCGAGATTTGTTATGCATCACATATACATGCAAATCCGCTTAGATACAATGTATCTATAACAAATTACACCTAATTTTGACTCCTAAACGTATCTCAAGGCATCAAAATGTAGCAAAATACTTAAATTGCAAAACTATACTGTATATAAGTAATTAGCTTCTAAACTAGTGAGATTTATATAAGTTCCCCTTTGTTTCTTTCTCTTCGTGCATGAATTTCATATGGTCAAATTCAAATTGGACTCCCGTTTCCCTTGCATCCTTCTATTGGGCCAAGCCCAATAATCCCGGGAAGCTGAAATTGCTGAATTAAAGGACCAAAAGCCCAAAATCATGTTGAGCAGCAGTTAGAAATGGGCCTGAAAGAGTCCAAGGCAAATCAGAAACAGTAGCGGCCCAAAATCAGTTCAGGCGAATTGAAACTGATTTTTGGGACCAATTCCCAAACAATCTATTTTTTTCAAATTACATAATTCGCACTAGTTTAGGTTCTAATTACTAGGATTCACGATAGTTTAAAATACTTATAATCTGAATTTATAATTTTTGCCTTAAATAAGTTAAAAACCAAAATCAAATCCAAACAAAAAAAAATAAAATAAAAGATCAATCCCCCACCCTTCAACCAAATGCCTGCTAGCCAGGAAGGAAAGGATTTACTCCTATCTATTACACTTCTTTTCATTTCGTTAAGTACACATCTAGATAAAAAATATGTATTCTACTTAATTTTTAAAGGTTAAATTATATTATATTAACTAGTATCATAATCTTAGTTAAGAGCGTATTTGACATAGTTGTTATGAGACCAAGAAATACTTAATTTAGAGAAAAAAAACATTTTCTTTTGAAAAATAAAGTGTTTGCCAAATCAACAAAAATGTTTTTGAATGGAAGCAAAACCAGTTCTTGTATTGTTGAGAAGAAGCCAAAAAAATAAATTATTATTTTCAAAACCAAAATATCTCCTACCATATATACATATTTATCAATTTATTCCTTATATTAATTTATTTGTTTTTGTAGTGGATTTTATCTGTGAATAAATAAATATATTTTTCTTGATTGTTCTAATTATATTTAAATCATCATATGAATATTATATCAATATTTAATTTATTTATTTTATTAATCTATGTGAAATAGTGTTTGAAAATTGAATATGTACATTTTAATTTAATAAAAATAAAAGTTTACATAAAATTCTAATGATAGATATTTAAAATAATTTTTTACTTAAATAATCTTATATTAAAAGTGCATTGATACTTGTCTTTTTCGTAATTTGATTCTCAAAAGTATTTTTTTAAAAAAATTATCCAAATATATTTTGCTTATCAAATCACTTTTCAAATGAATTAACCAAACATAAATTGTTTTTTTTCAAACACGCTTTTTTGAAGCTATTTTTAAAATGTGCTTCTAAAAATATCTTTTTTTTAACTGCAATGTCAAACAGACTTTAAATCAACAACTTTTATAAAACTATTCTTCAAATTTGTTAAGAATAGGATATTCCTCACTAAATTTGATATACATTAATGTCATTAATTTCATCTTATTAATTTTCTATTCAAATATTAATTTTACTCTAATTTGATTTTTGCGTAACCAAAAAATACATTTTAAATTTTAATATGATCGCATTTTTTGTTTGAGAAATTCTTGTTTTGAAAAAAAAAGGGAAAAAAAGAGAGAGCATTTTCAGACTTTTTTCAAAAGATTATCTAGGGGTGTATGGCCTTTCTTTTATCAACTCGAGTAATTTTTAAGTATGTTGACTTAATTACGATTATGTTACTTGTTACTTGTTAGTATAATATGATATTAATCTTTAAGAATTAAATAGGAGACATGTTTCTCATCTAGATGTGTACTAAACGAAATGAAGATAAGATATAATGAAGGGGTGCCAAATCCGAAAGAAACAACTTACAACGACTTTAAATCTATAAAGTACAATACAATACGATACAAACCTCCTGTACAGAATAATTAAGGATATTTTAGTAAATTTATAAATTACAATACAATACGATAAAATCAAATCAAACAATTAAACTGTTACTAAATAACAACAAACAATACAGTCTGGCCAAACATTATATCCAACATACAGTACAATATAACAGAGTACAATACAATACAATACATTATAAAACAATGGATAACAATGATCCAAACAAAGTGTAAGACAAAATTCATAAAAACACAAAACAGGGAAAAAGATAACTTCCTCCGTTTCATATTAGTTGTTTACTCTTCAATTTGCATAGTACTTAAAAAAATCATAAATAAGAATATAATTTTACTAATTTACTTCTTTAAAAACTTTTTAGAAATTTTACAAATAAATATAAATAATTAAAAAAAAGTTAATGATAAAGATAATATAAAAAAATTACTAATACTTTCTTGAATTAATATGAAACAATTATATTTAGAGCCCGTTTGGATGGGCTTAAAAAAACAATTTTTAAAAAGTACTTTTGAAAGTGCTGAAATTTATTTTTAAAATAAGTAGTTATGTGTTTGGATTAAAGTGCTTCATTTAAAAAAAAGTTATTGATGTGTTTGGCAAATAAGTGTTGGTAAACACTTTTTTTAATAAAAATATCTGAAATACCCTTAAAACTATTAACATGATTAAAAGTTGATAATTTAAGATTTTTATACTTAAAAAAGTTAAAACAAAATTAATTTATATTTTACATCCATAAGTAATAATATTTCCTATCATTCATATATTTCTTTATCATCACAAATTTTTATAATCATCATCATCATCATCATCATCATAATAATAACAATAACAATAATAATAATTATTAATAATAAAAATAATAATAATGATAATAATAATAATAAAAATAATAATAATAACAATAATAATAACAATAATATTAATAATAATAATAATAATAAAAATAATAATAAAAGTAATAATCATAATAATAATAATAATAATAAATAATAATAAATAATAATAATATTAATAATAATAATAATAATAATAATAATAAAAATAAAAATAAAAATAATAAAAGAATTAAGGGAAAAAATGTAATATACTTGGTCAACATAAAATGACTTTTAAATAGAAAAAAAAAACATCTCTCACCTATCTTTTAGCTTTTGACTTAAAATAAGTCATTTTTAATTTAAAATAAATTATTTTAATAATTATTAAATACTCTAATAAATCAAAAACTGACTTTTAAGTCAGTTTAACCAGATTTTAAACTCATCCAAACAGGTTATTAATATAATGATCAATAATATGGAACTTATACAGTATTTTGGGTAAAAGAAGCAAAAGCCATTAAACATCCCAAATCAAACGGCGCACACAGTATTCAATAACTGACCGAATGAGAGAGAAAAAGATTTTTGTCATATTGTCAAAAGCCAAAAGCTAAGGTCTCTTTTTTCCTCTAAAACAGAAGTGTAACGTATGAAATATGGTTTTATATTGATAAGTTTTTTTTTTATAGTTCATTTGGGGGAAAATGGAGATGTTTAGAAGAGATCAGCCGACCGATGATGTTCCGGTGACGGAGCAAGCTTCTCCCGACGAAGAAACTGGACTGGAAGGTGAGTAAACTCTTACCTGTATCTTCTAATTTCATCTGTATTGCGCCGGAATTTCAGGACACTAGTTCATGTAATGTGGACTATATCTGACTCATTTTTTCCCTCATTGGGTGTAATGCAGAGCCTATGCGGCAGTTGTCGGTTGGCACTGAAGCAGGATCCTTCCCTGAACGGCCTAACGAGCCTGATTGTATTTATTACTTGAGGAACGGAATCTGTGGCTATGGCTCTCGTTGTCGGTTTAATCATCCTCGTGATCGGAGTTTGGTAATTTTTGTTATAAGCCACATAAAAATCGTGTAATTTTAGGGTTCATTTTGAGGTATTTGTGTTTATTATGATGCCTGATCACTTGATTTGCTTTGTTACTGTTCAATCAAGATTGATCTATTAAGAAATCATTTTTTTTTTCAATCTTCATTCTGGATTTTTAAATGTCTATTGTTAATCCTTTAAAATTGCACTTCTTATCTTTAGTGAAGTCAGCACGAAAGATTTGAAATTTCATGTATCTAAACTGATAACAGGCTGTGGGGGAAAGAAGAGCTACTGGAGGAGAATACCCTGAGAGAGTTGGACAGTATGTTTGCCAGGTAGTTCCATTAAATGTGAGAGAAATCAGTTTGAATTTGGTGTTAGTTTAGTGATCAAGTTCGAGAGAGAAGATGTGTTTTTGGATTTGACTATCTTTTGTACAATAATTTTTTTTACTTTATTTGCTGACCCTGTACTAATTGAGCTGCCCTTTTTTGTTAACAAATCAATATATGTGCTTTTCCATTGTATCATATAGCTAATATGCTGAATGACATCAAATGTTGTCCTAGCATATAAGTAAGTGGCTTATAAAAATAATTATGTTCTAGTATCTAGTATGCTATTTATGATGTTGATTATGATGAGATTTCTCATCTTATCTTTCAAATGCTCTATGGAGGAATCAGATTTGCTAGACTCTGTCATAATATTCGTCATTTTTCTGTATCTAGTAAATGTTTCGCCTCAGAAGTATTTAGCAGTGAATTATCTTTCAACCGTCCATTTTCCAATTTCATTGCTTATACTTGTATCATTTTCTTCCAATTATGATCGATCATTGTTGTACAATGTTGGTGCATGTGATGAACTAAAATAGAAAAATATGGTCAATATGAATTCATAGCTGACCCCAGCTTGAACTGAGGCATAGAAGTTGTTGTATGATAAATCTCTTTTTTTTTTGCAGAAGCTATGATTGATTACTATTTGGCATGTATCTCTTCCATTAGCTCCCCATCTTATGACATACAAAAGCTTGCAGTTATTTGTTATATATATTTCCAAAAATTTCTTGATTCCCAGAATTGCACACTTGGCTGACTCAGCCCTCTCACGAGTCGTCTGTTTGCTGTCTGCCCAAAGAGAAAGAACTCTTTCTCTGTTTTAATCTTGCGTTTTCTTCCAAAGTCAGTGCTAGAATGTTATAAGTTAATTTTTGGCATTCTGTTCTGCGTTCAATGTTATGCTACTAAGTTAATACTTCTTCTTTTTTAATAATTATTTCTTTTGGTCTTTTGGAATAGACTGTTGAATTGGGCTACTCGTAAGTGCTTCAGTTTAAATAATTGGATTTAATTTCTACTTTTTATCATGGGGGTGCTAGTTTCAAGGTTCTGAGACTTTTCACCTTACCTTGATCATCTGTTCACTTGGCGTGAGGTTATGATTTCCGTGTAGTGAATCAATCACTTTTAATTCTATCTATTCAATTGTTTGTGGAAGTTTCCAGTGTCTTTATCTCTCTATTATGTTTAGTGTTCCAACACATGAAATGTTTGGTTTTGACGAGTTCATTTATGTACAGTCCATTTTGAAAAGCATAAAGTCTTCTGTCGCGTCTTCTAGTATTTGCACAAGGTTTGTCTGCATACACTATATTTTCTAGACCCTACTCGTGGAATTACAATGGATTTGTTGTTGTTTTTGTGGTTACCATTTTTTCATGTTATACACTGAAGATGTTGTTCTTAAGAAATTTTTCCTTCTACTTTGTGATTTAATTTTTAGAATGTGAATGCTATTGCTACCTGAATGTGTGGTTTAGATAAGTATACAGTTGAAACCTACTATATTTTTTCTGATCTGTTAGATTTAGCTATTTTTTGGATTTTGCCTTGTATACCTGTTGAAAAAAATTCCTCTGGTTTACTTTAATCACTAATCAAAGAAAATAATGAAAATCATTCGTCTGCTATAATATTTCATTTCTTATCTTGTACTGTGTAATCTAGCACCTGAGCCTATTCTATTCCGAACTGTGATTTACATTCTGAGTCTTTCTAATATGTGAATTGCTGCTAATTAACCTAAGTCAGTAAAGTTAGATGGCTATATGTCATGAATTTGAAATTCTTGCAAAACTTTCATGTATAAGACGGTAATGTTCACTGTTATAATGCTAGTTGTTCCTGATTATGATTTACAGTACTATATGAGGACGGGGATGTGCAAATTTGGTGCTTCCTGCAAATACCACCATCCAAGACAGGGAGAGGAATCTCCAAGCCTGGTGATACATAACATTTATGGTTACCCGCTGCGACCGGTCTGTCTTCTTTTCATGGTCATTATGTTCCTTCTGTCTCCTTGTATCACTATCTCCATTCGTTTGTGTTTTCATTTCTTTTGCTTGTCTCCTTTGAAAAGTTTGACCATTAAATTATCTTTCTGATTTGGTTCATTGAGTTCGTTTCACAGAATGAAAAGGAATGTGCATACTATATGAAAACAGGGCACTGTAAATTTGGTATCACTTGTAAATTTAACCATCCACAGCCAGCTGGTGTGCAAGTTCCAGCATCAGCAGCTGGACCTTTTCCTTTGCCAGCGGCTGTTCCACCGCCGGCCACTTATCCAGAACTGCAACCTCTTCCTGTTGATTCAGCTGAACAATATGGAATGGTTACTGGCAACTGGCCAGTTATAGGGTCTGCTCTGCTTCCAGGTTCCTATATCCCTGACACATATGGACCTATGCTTTTTCCCCCTGGAATGGTTCCCGTGTCGGATTGGACTCCTTATCTGGTATGTATATTATATATAAGTGTTTGTGGCAGCTGTTGATATAGATCTTTCCTGAAATGCATTATTTATCGGGCAAGTATTAAATTATCTGGTGCAGGGTTCTACTAGTCCAGTGCCATACCAAACAACTCAGTCTGCAGCTGGAGCAGGTCCAGTGCCATCCCAAACTACTCACTCTGCAGCTGGAGCAGGTCCAGTGCCATGCCAAACTTCTCACTCTGCAGCTGGAGCAGGTCCAGTGCCATCCCAAACTACTCAGTCTGCAGCTGGAGCAGGTCCAGTTTATGGTCATACACGACTATCTGCTTCAGCACCTGCTTACGCAAGCCCATATGTGTCTCTTGCTGCTTCTCTTGGTGCTTCAAGCAGCATCCAGGATGGACTTGCATTTCCTGAAAGACCTGGGCAGCCTGAATGTCATTATTACATGAAGTATGGGGATTGCAAATTTGGATCTTCATGTAAATACCATCATCCACCTGAGTCGAGTGGATCAAAGGCAGCTCTTATCCTCCGTACTATGGGTCTTCCTTCTGACCTGTAAGCAACTTGCCATCTAATCCTTAGATTGAAATTCTTCACTGCAATTTAATGCTTTATCTTTTGGTCTTGCTTGTAAGTTCATATTATAACAGGTCATCTACCAACATTCCCTTAGTGTTTCTAAGTACAAATTTGCAATTTCCTGTTCTGTTGGAAAACTATTGACAATGAAAGATAACTCAGATGTGCTCCTCCTTTTTAATCTCATGTAGGCAGTTGGGAATTCATTTTCTTCCTTCCTTTCCTTGTTATTGAAATATCTATTGCGTGCAAGTTCTGACAGTTGATGCAGGAGTTCTCTTTGTCAGTCTTCTGTCATTTTTGTTGTGTTTATAATAGTGGAACCGGGCATGTGCTTAGCCCGGGCATAAACTACATTAAAAATTATATTTGCAACTTCTTTTTGATAACATCAATGAAGTTAATCTATAAATAAAAATAGAATTTAAAATTAAATAATCAAGTCTTGATACAACAAAATACTTCTATAGATGTTTTTTCAAATTAAACCATACAAAAGGAATTGGAAGGTTAATGAAGTTATTTGTTTTTCTTACTTTAATCTTTTTTTCTCTTTAAAAAGTGCATGTTATGATATGATGTAGTTTTTAATTTTTCTTAATTTGATTTTTTAAAAAAAGAAATCAATATTTTATTTCTTAAACGTGTATGGAGCTTTAATATTTCATGCTTAACTTAACCATTTTTTCCTAAATTATATAAAACGTTGATTCCCATCTTTTAAAAACATTTCAATATCCAAAAGTGTGAACAATTGCTGTTGTTTGCCATTATTTAGTGTTATACTATTTGAAGAGTTAAATTGTAGTTTATATTTAATTTTTAAAATCATTTTTTAGCTATATTTTTTTTAAAATAATTTAATGATTAAACATGTACTAAGGTAGAAACGGAATGTCACCATAACTATTTTAGTTGTCTATAGTAAATTTCTTAGGAAAAAAGACGATTTGAAATTAAGTTTAATAATCATTTCCATATAAATGAAGGACAACTAACTCTTGGATCAATTTTAAATTTGGTTGAATAAATAGATCTTTTATGATGTCACTATCCTCTCTTCCATAGCATAATCACTCCTTGTCTATGTTGCTTGGACTTGTCACTTTTAATATCGCACCCGTGTCAACGCAGCATGGGTGCATGTGGGATCCGTACCTGTTCTAGTCAATCGATTTTGGGTACTTTGACCAAAATCAATGGAGAAATTCCGATTCAATGAATGTGTAATCAAAACAAAAGCTAAGGTAAAATTGGAGAAAACGGAATACCTTGTATATAGAAATTTCAATGTCACACTTTTTCCTTTTATTCTATTTTCAAAATTCTCCTATTGATCAACATTTCTCGTCATATATCTCAAATATAGGTTTTATAACTCTGTTTTGAGATATTTGAATTATATTTTTATGAGAAGGTAACTTTTAGATATTTGAATTATTTTTAGGTGAATATCCATACCTAGATCCGTATTGTCTGAGTCTTAAAGTTAGATCACGAAGAATTCGATCCCTAGATACGCACCCATATCCGACACTTACCCGAGTCCAGGTAACTTAGCTTTTTGTACCATTTAAGAAGCCCATATAGTTATTCAAATATATCAAAATGGGTGAGACTTGCAAGGTCATTAGAGCTTCAATTAGGGGTAAAGTGGACAAGAAAATTTCCTATGAAGACTACAAAAGCAGAATCTTCTCTTCTTTTATAGAGATGAAAGTATTAGTAATATAACACCTTTCTTTCTTCATGTTTCCTGTGTAATGTTATTTGTTTCAGTGTAATTTTTAAATAATATTGTGGTCTCCAATCCAAACTAAGGGCAATTCTAAATTTAGTGATAACTTAAATCTATCATGACTTTACGTGTGAGGAATTGTAGCTTTAAAACTGTTAGAACATGAATAGATTTATACAATCTTATTAGAATAGGAAAGACTTATACAATCCTATTACAATATGAATAAGCTTATACAATCCTATTTGGAATAAGAATAGGAATACAAATAGAAATAGGAATAGTATATAGTATCCTACTTGGAAATGATTGTATTCTAGTGTCTATCAATGTAGTAATGTAGACACGACAACATTTTAATAATATTCTTTTTCAATATTTCTCACATGGTGTCCAAGTCTACGATCTTGGTAAACAATCAAAGAGCTTCCACTGCCGGCGGGTGACTATTATTCATATATGCCGCCCGTCCGGCCAATGATTATGTTAGCAAAAGTTGGGTCATCGTGTATCTTTCTGGTGACTTTCCTCATATCTAATTTGTGTAGCACTGTGTCATCATTTTGGTGACTACTTTCTTATATCTAATTTGTGTAGCACCGTACCATCATTTCGGTGACTATTTTTTCATATTTAATTTGTGTAGCACCGTGCCAACATTTCGGTGACTACTTTTTCATATTTAATTTGTGTAGCACTGTGCCATCATTCCAGTGACTACTTTTTCTTATATAGTGTAGCACCGTGCCATCTTTACGGTGACCACCTTTTTTTGCATATCTGATTTGCGTAGCACCATGCATCTCTTCGGACTACTTCTCATAATTAATTTGTGTAGTACGGTGGATTTTTTTCAAACTTTTTTCTCATATCTGAATTGCATAGTTCTATTCGTCTTTTCGGTGACTCCTCAAATCTAATTTGCGTAGGGTTGTGCCATCATTCCAATCCTACCCGTATAATTTTTCTTTTTCAGTAGGGTAGTGCCATCATTATGACGTTACCCATATTATTTCTCTTTTTCAATGCGGTCGTTCCATCAATTCAAACTATTCTACATAATTTCTATTTTAAAGTTGGGTCGTGCCATCATTTCGATCCTACTTGTATAATTTTATTTCTTAGATTCTGACCACTTTCAACCATCAAATCTAATACTCCGGCGTATGAGCATGTTTCGACCAATTTATCGATGACTTTCTTGTTTAATATCGAATCATCTATTTATTCCAACATGATCCATATACTTTATATTAGATTTTGAGCACTTTGTTGCTAGGGGGAGTTTAGTAGCCTTGTATGTCGATTGTGTAAGTCACTCTATGGTTTGAAACAGTCTTTGCAAGTTTGGTTTGGGAAGTTCAACACTGTAAATTGAGATTGACTTTAATTTTTTGAAGTCGACTGATCAACTTGCAGATAACTCACCAAGCCCTTCATCGGTCCTCGTATTAATTACATTTGTAACACGCTAGGTACATGAATTGTATGCACTAGTTTGAGTGGAAGTGTTAGAACATGAATAGGTTTATACAATCCTATTAGAATAGGAATATATTTATATAATCCTATTAGAATAGGAATAAGTTTATACAATCCTATTTGGAATAAGAATAGGAATTGAAATAGGGATAGTAAATAGTATCTTACTTGGAAATGATTGTATTCTAGTGTCTATAACTAGGGTCTCAATGTAATAATGTAGACACGACGACAATTCAATAATATTCTTTTTCAATATTTCTCACAAAAACGACAAAGAAAAGACCACGTGTCGATCACAAACTAGTCAAATCCAGCTAATGTGAATCCTCACGGGTCATTTTCACTTCACTTGGGCCTATTTCATTCCAATATACAACATTTAGGTTCTTTAATAACTAGTGGTTCTCTACATTTTCCATTAATATACACATCTTTAATAACACACGTCAATCATTGTGCTCTACATTTTTGCGAAGTGTATAGATTCGAAAGCTTGTAGGTCCTTTGAGGCAAACTTCCTTCCTCGAGATTCTAGTTCTAGATGGTCCTTTTTTTTACATTACCTTATAAAGAAGGTCTAGCTCGTCTACACTTGTAACACTTCCAATCATCATGACTTCTCACAATAGACAGATGCATTTTTAGGCATACATAGGATGTAATCAAATCATATTGAGCGACACTTCCTTTTATCTCTCCTATTGTCTTGTTCTCGTTGTGTATTGTTTGCACCTTTTATAGGAGGTAATCATTACATTATTGTCTAATTTTGTATTTGTGTTCATCCATCTCAACATTCTTATTTTCACATTAATGATCCCATAACAATGCCTAACAAAGTTATTTTTCAAGCAATAAATACTTGTACATCTTATTCTTCATTTTTGAGTGGCTACCTTGTCCATGAATGTAAAATAATGATATCTTTCTAAATTTAGAAAGCCTTACGCTTTACCCTTTAATGACATGATTTAATAGCCACAAGAATGTCTATGACATGTTTTAGAGCACAAATTTTAGAAATCAGTTTTTCTTTCTTAAACTTGTGTTCAACCAAACACATTACGGTAAATGCGATAGAGGGAGCAATAATTTTTCCTGTGAGAATTTGTGCATCTCTTGAATGCCTAAAAATACCTGAAAACCTGGGAAGAGCTTTAAATGACCCCTGCGTTGTGGTTGTCTCAGGATTCTTCTTTCCAAATACTTGTTCAAGTGCAGAAAAAATGTTGAAACTTCGCATTTCTTGTAAAGCTAGACTAAAATGCAAGATGATATCTGTAAATGTGTGATGTTATCTCAAGTTTCAGTTTTTTAGTTGCTTCTTTTTTGTTTATTGTGTTAAGAGAGTCAAAGTTTGTCTAGTTTGTTCAATATGTAAACTTGGATTTATGGACTATATTTGGACCCTTCAATGATTAAAAAACATATTTCCTAACTTTATGATGCCATACCGTTTAAGTGTACTCGATATTGGAACTTAAGAATGTATGTATCACTTTACTTCAATTAATTAGAAATTCAGTAGGATTGATGAAAACAAATTAATCTTATTAGATACTGCAGATGCATGTTAACTTTTGAGTTTTTGGTGTCAAATTCTGTAACAGACAGTACTATGCTATTTCTTCCACTTTTTCATGAATTAATTGATGTGAGATTCTAATTTTTTGGTATTTTTGCTTTTATTTACTTTCAGACTTTAATTTTAAAATATTGAAATGCATTAATGCCATCCTAATGTATATAATTAATAAATCTCAGAAACAAAAGAATAAACAAGAAAATATGCCTGACATTTGAGCTAGCTTACTTTCAGGCATGTATTTTGATGGGAGGTATTTGTATCTATTTATTTGAGCAGACGGAGTCCTTGTGTGATTTTAGTTAGACGTTCTTTAAGCTATCGTTTCATTGTCACCATTACATTTTTGGATCTGATTTCTTTATTTAGTGACATTGCTTAAATTCTTCTAATATTACTTACTATTGTTATGCTTATGGCAGAGAGGAGGATGAACATGTATTTTTAAGTCACTGTATCAAGTATTGCTTTTAGAAGATCTGACACGGGTGCAACAACTACATTGGAGAGTCTGTGTAACATAGTTCGTCAAGTCTGGTAAGTTTTATCCCCTTTTCGTTCTTTTTGCACTGATTTCTGGCTTATGGGAGGCATCTACCTCAACCCGATTACAAGGAGAGGTTCACTATGATGGGGATATTCTTTTTTGACCTTAAGGAAAAAATGAAATGCATAGCGGACCATCCTTTTGTTGCAGAATATTCCTCAGATCTACGAATTTGTAGGGGCCCTCTCCGAAGATTGAGGAACAAGAAGAGATATATCAAGAGAAGGATTTATTATAGAGAAAATCTTAATAGGTACGTCCAATCACAAGCTACACGAAAATTGTCCCTTTTTATGGAGATTTACCCATCTATGAGATGCACAGAGGAAGAAAACGATTTTCATATATCCCTTTTCTACTCTACTCCTATTCTGGTTGTGCCATTACCAATTGCGGATAACCCCCTGGTCCGACCGCTCCAGACCTAAGAAGAACTATTATCCTTATGACCAAACACGGATCAGCTTCTTACTTCTCGAGCGATAGTTCCCACGATCCCAACCAACTTCTTGGGAGTAGGGACACTTGATTTCTTTGAGATTTCATCAATTTTTGGTTCAGTGGTAGTTTTTCATACTCTTTTAGAAAATTTGAGATTTTCATTTGGAGGTATCAAGTAATATCGATTCATACATGAAATAGACTATCAGAGGTTAGACAAGAGTTATTTTCATAACACCGATACCTTTTGTAGGCATACACTAGAATAACATGATAAAAATTAAAGATTGTGTCCAATTTTAAATGATGCAAATTTTCATTTCTATTGTTATGATGTTGCTGCTATATAATCTCTCAGGCCCTAGCTCCTTTGTCTTCCAAATCTTCTCCTATATTCTTTTTCTTTTTTTTGCTCCTTTGGTCTTCATTTTTGGGTTTCTTGTGGAGTTTCTCCATTTTCTGTTAAATTTGTTTCTGGTGGATCTTCATTCAGTTTTTGATAGTGAGTTTGGTTGGCGTATGTATGTTTTCTCTCTATTTTTCATGAATGTCATGATCTACTCATGCATGATTTTAGTATTTTAGGTTCAAATAAATTGCAATAAATATTTTGGACATAAGATTGGCTTGTAGTGCTTTTTGCGTAATGACCTTTCCTTTATTATTGACTTCATACTATTAAGCAACGTAGAGAACTCGGGATTACTGTTTTGACAGTGCTGTACTTCATGACACACTGACAAGCTTGACATTGTTGGATTATGGCACTTCAGATACGCTTCTAGCCAGCTACAACCAAATACGAATTAAGAATTTATCAAATAGTTTTTACCATGCATAAATGGCAGGTGATACTTCTTTTAGCAATCGAAATGTCAAAAGAAGACGTTTACATGTGAAAGACCTTAATTTCATGAACAAATAACAAAAAAAAAAAAAATTGAGAAGGAAAAACAAAAAAATTAGCAAGAAGACACTTTAAAAATATAGCACTCTCATTTATTCTGTCTTCAATAAGGGCTCTTGCTTTGACTTTTTGTGTTTTCAGTCATCAAAGAATCACATGATTGTTTGCATAGCCAACTATGTATTTTGCAAGTTTGTTAAATTCGTCATAAGTAATGCATATAGACCCCTTGTCCATGTCTATCCCCTTGTGATGTTTTATTGTTTTATGTACTCACTCTTAGAAGAAGCATTCAAATCTTACAATTTTTTGGTAGTTGGTATCTTTATTATGTGTTCATATTGGATATTTCTTGCATTGTACAAGTATGGTAAAGAATGACATTCCATGTACAGTTGCGCAGTTGCGTGCAGTGGTGGGACTGCTCCACCCTTAACAAGAGGTCTCGGGCTTGAGCCTATGGAGAAAATCCTATTGGGAGCATACCTCCGAATGAGCCTTGCAGTGCACCATCCGGATTTAGTCTGGGCTCCAATGCAGGCTGCGGATACCGAGTGGGAAACAAAAAAAAAAGAGAATATCAAAAACTCACTCTCTTTTAGAGATATTGTAAAGCTTTTGCTTTTCCTGTTTCTCTTCTTTGATCATCAATTCACATCCTCGTTTGAGCAAGAATTTTAAGATTTATCATTTCCTACATTGAAGGAACGGGATACAACTTAAAGGATTATACACACCTTACATGTGAGAAATAAAAAATAAATATAATGAAGAACATGTAAAAAACGATAAATTAATGTGCTTCTTTCTCATTTTATCCTTGCCCAATGACAGTTGATTGTTGAAGACATCTGTAGAACGAAGGGATTGTCCGTTCACCGTATGGACCGATCTAGATCCTGTACCTGATCCTGATGAAAGTCAGGTTAAAACATGCTTTCATTCAATCACTTTGGGCTCATTATCTCAATGAAGAGGTGCTACTAAAACTGGAGCAAGTCCAAGAAGGCGGCCTTTATGGAATACTCCAAGAAATATGAGACTGATGAAGGTAAAAGAGATAACCTAGTCAGTTTTTATGTTTGTGTTATTCGCGTGTTGGCTCATACTCAGGTACTAAATTTGAATGTCATCCTTCATAGATTGTTTTTTTTTTGGACCATGACTTGTATCTGCTCTCGCTCCATATATAAAATGTATTTCTACAAAATAACTTCCCTTCTATCTCCAAAATGTTGTTTAGACCACCGTTCATGCTATGAAATACTAAGTATCTATATGCTATTTATGATGTTGATCATGATGAGATATCTCATCTCATCTTTCAAATGCTCTATGGAGGAATCTAATTTGCTAGATATGCTTTGTCATAAGATTCGTCATTTTGCTGTATCTAGTCAATGTTTTGCCTTAGAAGTATTTAGCAGTGAGTGAATTATCTTTCAACTGTCCATTTCCAATTTCATTGCTTATACTTGTATCATTTTCTTCCAATTATGATTGATCATAGTTGTATAATGTTGGTGCATGAGATGAATTTAAATAGAGAAACATGGTCAATATAAATTCATGCTGACCCCAACTTGAACTGAGGCATAGTAGTTGTTGTATGATTGATCTTTATTTTTTGCATAAGCTATGATTGATTACTGCATGACATTTAATTCTTCCATTAGCTCCCCATTTTATGACATACGAAAGTTTGCAGTTATTTGTTCGATATATTTCCAAGATTTTCGTGATACTCAAAATTGCACACTTGACTGACTCAGCCCTGTCATGAGTCGTCTGTTTGCTGCCTGCTCAAGGAGAAAGACCTCTTTCTCTGTTTTAATTTTGCATTTTCTTTTAAAGCCACTGCTAGAATGTTATTAAGTTAATTTTTGGCATTCTGTTCTGCGTTCGATATTATGCTACATTGCTACTAAACTCGTACTTCTGTTTTTTTTTATTTCTTTTGGTCTTATAGAATCTACTGTTGAGTTGGGCTACTCGTTAGTGCTTCAGTTTAAATAATCGGATTAATTTCTACTTTTTATCATGGGGGTTGCTAGTTTTGAGCTTCTGAGACTTTTTACCTTACCTTGATTCATCTGTTCACTTGGCTGTCTAGAGTGAGGTTATGATTTCCTTGTGGTGAATCAATCACTTTTTAAAGTCTGTCTATTCAATACTTAGTGGAAGTTTCCAGTGTCTTTATCTCTCTATTATGTATATTACTTCTGACGCATATCAAATGTTTGGTTTTAAAGAGTTAAATTGTGTACAGTCCATTTTGAAAAGTATAAAGCTTCTGTCGCGTTTTCTAGTATTTACACTAGGTTTGTCTGTGTATACACTATCCTTTCCTGACCCTACTTGTGGAATTACAATGGATTTGTTGTTGTTTTTGTTGTTACCATTTTTTAATGTTTCATGCTGAAGATGTTGTTCTTATGAAAATTTTCCTTCTACTTGGTGATCTAATTTTAGAATGTGATTGCTATTCTACCTAAATGTTTGGTTTAGATAAGTATGCAGTTGAAACCTACCATATTTTTTCTGATCTGTTAGTTGTCTTGATTTTGACAGATTTAGCTATTTTTTTATTTGCCTTGTTAGTTACCTGTTGAAAAAAAATCTTTTGTTATACTTTAGGATCACTAATCAAAGAAAAATATAAATATCATTTCTTTTGCTATAATATTCCATTTCTTATCTTGTAGTGTGTGATCTGGCAACAGAATTCATTTTGGATGCTGCTTGAAGGAGCAAGAGAAGCAGTAAGAGACACATATGGCCCCGCGTAGGCAGGTGCTGAAGCAGATAGTTGTGTGACCATAAAATTGTACCTGCTTCAGCTGCATACTGAGTAGTTTGGGATGGCACTGGACTAGTAGAACCCTGCACCAGATAATGACATTCAGGCTGCCCGGGTCTTTCCGGAAATGCAAGTCCATCCTGGATGCTGCTTGAAGCACCAAGAGAAGCAGTAAGAGACACATATGGGCTTGCGTAGGCAGGTGCTGAAGCAGATAGTCGTGTATGACCATAAACTGGACCTGCTCCAGCTGCAGACTGAGTAGTTTGGGATGGCACTGGATCTGCTCCAGCTGCAGAGTGAGAAGTTTGGCATGACACTGGACCTGCTCCAGCTGCAGAGTGAGTAGTTTGGGATGACACTGGACCTGCTCCAGCTGCAGACTGAGTAGTTTGGTATGGCACTGGACTAGTAGAACCCTGCACCAGGTAATTTAATACTTGCCCGATAAATAATGCATTTCAGGAAAGATCTATATCAACAGCTGCCATAAACACTTATAATATACATACATACCAGATAAGGAGTCCAATCCGACACGGGAACCATTCCATGGGGAAAAAGCATAGGACCATATGTGTCAGGAATATAGGAACCTGGAAGCAGAGCAGGCCCTATAACTGGCCAGTTGCCAGTAACCATTCCATATTGTTTAGCTGAATCAACAGGAAGAGGTTGCAGTTCTGGATAAGTGGCCGGCAGTGGAACAACCACTGGCAAAGAAAAAGGTCCAGCTTCTGATGCTGGAACTTGCACACTAGCTGGCTGTGGATGGTTAAATTTACAGGTGATGCCAAATTTACAGTGCCCTGTTTTCATATAGTGTGCACATTCCTTTTCATTCTGTGAAACGAACTCAATGAGCCAGATCAGAAAGATAATTTAATGGTCAAACTTTTCAAAGGAGACAAGCAAAAGAATTGAAAACACATACGAATGGAGATAGCGATACAAAGGAGACAGAAGCAACATAATAAACATGAAAAGAAGACAGACCGGTCGCAGCGGGTAACCATAAATGTTATGTATCACCAGGCTTGGAGATTCCCCTCCCTGTCTTGGATGGTGATATTTGCAGGAAGCACCAAATTTGCACATCCCCGCCCTCATATAGTACTGTAAATCATAACCAGGAACAACTAGCATTATAACAGTGAATATTAGAGTTTTATACATGAAAGTTTTGCAAGAATTTCAAATGCATGACATATAGCCATCTAACTTTACTGCCCAATAGTTCTCATATTCAACAATCACTTAGGTTAATTAGCAGCAAAGAAAACCTCACAATGTAAATCACAGTTTGGAATAGAAGACCTGGGCTACCTGAATGTCATTATTACATGAAGTATGGGCATTGGATCTTTGTGTAAATACTCTTATCATCAGTGCTATGGGTCTTCCTCCTGACCTGTAAGCAACTTGCCATCTAATCCTTAGATTGAAATTCTTCACTGCAATTTAATGTTTTATCTTTTGGTCTTGCTTGTAAGTTTATATTATAACAGGTCATCTACCAACATTCCCTTAGCGTAAATTCTGTTGGGAAAATATTGACAATGAAAGATAACTAAGATGCACTCCTCCTTTATATTCTCATGTAGGCAGTTGGGAATCCATTTTCTTCCTTCCTTTCCTCCTTGTTATTGAAATATTTACTGGGTGCAAGTTCTGGCAGTTGATGCAGGAGTTTTCTTTGTCCGGTCTCTTCTGGCATTTTTATTGTGTTTATAATAGTGGCATTCGGCATGTAACTTAGACCGGGCCTGAACTACATTAAAAATTTATATTTGCAACTTTTTTTTGAGAACGTCAATGAAGTCAGTACATAAATAAAGATGGCATTTAATATTGAACAATTTAAGTCTTGATACAGAAAATACTTCTGTAGATGTTCATTCATACAAAAGTAATTGGAAGGTTAATAAAGTTATTTTTTATTCTTACTTTAATCTATCCTTCTCTTAAGAAGTGCTTGTTAAGATATGATGTAGTTTTTAGTTTTTCTTTTAATTTAACTTTTTTTTTAAAAATAAAATAAAAAATCTATATTGTTTTTTCTTAAACTTGTACGGAGCTTTAATATTTCATGTTTAACTTAACCATTTTGTCCTAAATTATGTAAAACGTTAATTCCCATCTTTCTAAAACATTTCAATATCCAAAGGTGTGTAAAATTACTCTTCGTTCGCCGTTATTTAGTATCATATTATGAGAAATATAAAAATAATTTCATTGAACTGTGTTTCTACGTTATTATATAGAGATCCTATTTATAAAACTATAATACAATCCTTTACCATTCTATTACTATTTCTATTCTAAGTAGGACGGTATATATTAATAAAGATAAAGAGAAAAAGTAAAAGATGAAATACACAATTTGGAACAAAAAAATATATTGCATATTATTATGTGGCAATTAACAGTTAGAAAAATATGTCAGGTTTAAGCTCACATTTAAAAGAGAATATATCCACGCTTTTTGCCATGTAAACCTCTAACGGTGTAAGCTATCAAATTGCCAAGTTCAAAGAGAAATTAGATCAAACAATAGTCATTTATTGTTCTTTCAACTAAAATCATAGTATTTATTCCGTTTTAATTTGTTTATCTCATTTTAACTTAAACAAAATTTAAGTGAAAGACTTTTAAATCTTGTAGTTAAAACTAAATATACGTAAAAGATACCAAACTATCTTTAAAAAACATCCACATTAGACTCTGCAGATAAATTCTTGAACAGTTAAATTATTTGGTGCAAAAGACAGTTTAGTTTTACCAAAAACAGTATACTCTATTATGTTGTACACAAGGGGATTTTCACAAAGAATGTGTCAAACAAATGCAAACTGCAGTATATTATGTTGCTAACCAAAGGGCTTTTTCTCCATTAAGCCGGATAATTGTGTGACCAACTGCAGACATTGGTAACTCACTTTTTCAGCAAAATGTATAAAAACACAACTTCAATGAAAAGAGAAACACAAACTATCTTGTTGATTTATCACAAGATGAGGGTGCTTTGGTTATAGATGAACTTGTCGACTCTTCAGCTTGCACAAGTTTGCGAAGTCTGTCTTGAAGGACTCTAACTCTGTCTTCTGTTTTGCGGAGCCTTCGCCATCTATAGGCAAACCAGAGCCCCAATCCCCCGTATACAACAGTATAGGAACCCCAAACATAGGGGTAGGTTTCTGCATTCTCTTTCACTTTCTGGTACTGTTCTTGTATCTTACCTGCCCAGGTAGTGTATGAGTAACTTTCTGATTGTTTGTCTACTGTAGTTGGTGGTTCAATCACTTCACTCTTCTCCTGAGTCGCCATTGTTGGTCCTGTAACACAAAACTTGAAAAATAGTCTCAATGGAGAACCAACCCCTGTGACGTGTACAACTTGGCTGCAATAAACACAAACAGTCCTCAGTTACTCGGAGCAATAAGAATTAAGATTATCAAATACAATAAAATCTACTGTTACACTAACTAGGAGGTACATACTGCTCTTTTAACACATTTAAACCATTCTTTCTTGAAGAAGAAAAATAGCAAACATGATTTATACTATGGCATGTAGAGGCAAATAAGATAAACATCTATCTAGAGGATGAACACGAGTAAACTTTTGTAACAATGTTTCAACATATGCTTTATTGATATCGAACGACCTCACCTTTTGGTAGATAAGGATCCCGTAAAAAACTTCTTTCGAGGAATGGGCCAGACCGGGTCATTTCTCAAGAACAATAGCTAAAGGGCCTGATACTACCACTTGGATCTGGAACCTACATGCAGATGCTCACGATTTCGATAGCTTAATTAGGACTAAAGTGATTTTTTTCTTCTCATCCTCACATTATTTGGGTGTTGATACCCAAAAAGGAGGAGGGAAAGAAAGAGCTAAACCGAATGAAAAATTCTACGATCTTCCTCTCCCGGAAGCGGAAGCCGTAAAAGAATTGCATCATTACAAGTAAACACTAATCTGTTGTACAAAAAGTGGTGTCTAAAGCTAAGTAGAGGGCTCAAATTCATGGATATTGTATAATAACAGATGAAGCCAGGACTTATCTACATAGAAAATAAAATGGAAACAATCCAAAAGATATCCTAGACTGAAAGAGTTCAATCATCCTTAAGAACATATTAACTTCAAGAGCTTGCTCCATATGCTTCATTGGAACTCCAACAAAATCAAAAGGCCTTAGAATTTCTATCTAACTCACAATCCTTACATCTTCCTCTAAAAATGAAAGGGCAGCCCAGTGCACTAAGCCCCACTAAGTGTGGATCCAGGAAAAAGCTGGACCACAAGGGTCTATTGCACACACACACCAGCTCAAACCTGTGACCTTCTGGTCACGTCACATGGCAAACAACTTTACCAGTTACACCAAGGATCCACTTCAATCCTTAGTCTGAACAATCAGTAGAACCAAATTAACCTAACCTAACAAACTTACGCATTCAGAATGTGTGTTTGTTTTCTATAAACAAATTGAATTACATTTATCAAAGTAAATTCTAATTGAACAGTAAAACGAAATTGTACATTTCCAGCTTTTGCAGATAATAGTAATAAATAATAAGCTGATAACTAAATCTTCCTGGATAAAGGATGAGTCTCCAATTAAGGCTTAAATATCTCGATCTAATTATCTTCCCCATGGAACTAGAATACTACTTGGAAAGCACCATAGAAACTACATCAACAAAACTATTGGCATATGAAAAGTAAGGAACCCAAAACCCTCTGCTTCGTTCTGAGCAATCAAAATCGATAAAAATGAGAGAAACTAACATACCGTTTGGGGGCAGATCCAGGAGGGTCACCAGTCGTAGGGTTTATCCCGGGTTTCCAATAATAACAACTATCACGATGCAGTTAAACCCTCACCCCATATTCCTTTTTATTCACTACAAACTTAAAATAATGAATTTATAACATTTAACTTATTTTATTAAATTCAAACATTATAAATATGTGTAAAAATTATTTTAACTTAAAATAAAATTATTTATAATGGAATGGCAAGGAATTTTCTTCTGGTTGCTTACTAATTAGATACTCGTGTTGAAACTTCAAATTGATTCTATACCCATTAAATTTAAATTCAGCAACATAAGAGAAAAACATAATTCCTTTTCTTTTCTAAGTTTGAACACGTAAATCTTTAGGAAATTAAACAATTTGATGATAACTATACATAACCCTTTGGTGGAGTTGTTTATGAAATCAACTTTAATTTACTATATTGTGTTCTACATTACTTGTGAGAAATTTAAAATTGAAAACCAAACTGATGTATTATTTAGATAAAAATCATATCAACGTTTGTAGTAACATATATACACATAAGATTTCAGATCAAGTACGAAATTCTGAAGTTACTGAATAAGAAAAACAAAAGCCTCAATAAGCCTCTTTATGCATGCATAATCTTTTGGTCCTGTGTAGAAAGTTAAGTAGTTCCAGATTCACGCATATCTTCACGACATAAATTAATATTGAAACATATGTATCATCTAATTTTTCCACTGCGCAGTTGACACCTTTCCAACAATGCGCATTTCACACAAGAGATTCGCAACCCTGTACACTTTATATTTGAAAGGCCACACAAGGTTCTTCATGGAGGATATAACTGGAAAAAACTAGGTCCACCAATGTTGAACCATACTTTTCAAACTGAGTGGACCAGAGACATATGCAGAATCTGCAATAGCGTTGTGGCAGTTTATCACAGAAGAAGACACTGAGGTTCCACTTAATAGGGGCCAAGATCAAAATATCACCAAAATCTAATCAAACAGTGTCTTATTGTGTATCAAATGCGTTCCTGTCACGCTTTGATTAACCACTGCAAAAATATAATGTAAGCATTCGAGATCTCTCCAACCTCTCCTATAAATGGATTGCTAATCGCAAGAAGTCATCTTCTCCTCCTGTGTCTTGGACTTCCCAAAAAGTTGAATGAATATGCACAACAAATATGCTATCCCTGCCTAGGCAAAGCCAAGGCCACAAAAGACTTCATGCTTATCCATATGGAGCAGTGCATAGTGGGCTCTTCAACCAATCTTAACTGGCTATTGAGGAAGAAAAACTGGCAGCTTGCTCTTCCATTTGCCGCAAGAATTCAGATTCTAACATCCTTATAGCCATGATCAGATGACTACGCTGGATGACAACCCTATCTTACCCCTCTCAATCCATTGTTACCCCAGGAGTGTAGCCAACGCATTGATGATTGGTACTAGCGAATTAGTCCAAGGAGTAGTACTCCACCACAGTATCATATGTTTGCATAGACAAAGGGCTCTCGGCAAAGCACCTACAATGAAACATTATTTAAGGTCAAAGAATGTGGTATGCTTTACCAAAAAAAGAATGTGGTATGAACAGCAATGCTTTAAAGAGAGAGACTGAGGGGCAGAAAGATACTAAAATTTTATACATACAAATTTATTTATTTTTTTAAAAAAGAAAGAAACCAAAAGGTGGAAAAACAAAATAAAACAACAAAATATTACTTAAGAAAGAAGAATGAAACCAAAAGGCAAAATAAAACAACAGGAACAAGAACATTAGTTGAAAAGAGCTACAAAAAGAGCGACTTAGATTGTAGCGGACATCATTTCAAAAGAATATCTATTTCACTTTTCCTGTTCTACTACTGTTACAATTGCAGCTCCGGCAGTTAGTTCAAACCAGGATAGCAATTTCTAATTCTAAATAGATCGTTGGTAAATATGGCACTGCCAGTATCTAACCTGGACTGACTTATTTATAGCGCTTATTTGCCGATAAAACTTGTACTGAAAAAAAGTGACAGATAAACCTTGATGAATTATCTCCCTTTCTGTCTAGGAGATGAATTCAATGCGACGAGCTTAACGCCAGCAGGTCAGACAACTTTCTATTAGCCAATTATATTATATCCTAAGCCTCTCGCCTGTGGTGGCAATAATTGAACAATACAAATTAGTTCATGGATGCCATCTCAGTATTCAAAGGTGGAAATTCACAGACATAATCCACTGTCTTCAATGTTCATAAACATTTGTTAAGACAGTTGACAGAATTGGTTCTCACAGCTATAAATCTAGCGCACAAAGAAAAACAATAATTCAAAGTCTAATGGTGGGTTTACCCCAAAAAGGGTATGGCAGTGATTAATGAGGTGGATGCAAATCCTGGAGACCAGGATTCAAATTTCAGCAAATACAGAAAACGCTGATCACTTCGCATGTGCTTAGACATTGATGAGTATGTACATGTGCGAGTTGTGGGCAGCAAGTATCCAGTGTAATAGTCAGATTGTGCTCAAGGTAGGTCCCACAACACCATTATAAAAAAATCTGAAATTAACCCGCCTCTGCTTAATGTAATAAAGTTATAAGTAAAGTATACCTTCGTGGTTAAAGTAAAGACTCAATGAAGTAGAATGAGAGATACCTTAGTTCATGCCAAAACACTTCTGCACGCTCATGCAAGAAGGGCCGCAATGGAGCAAGAAAATCACTTCTGTCGCACCGCTGTGTTGAATGTGTATTCTCAGTGATAAAAAGTGAGGTAGCAACATGGACAATAATGGATGGATCTGGATCCCCCAGTATAGCCTGCAGCTCTCTTCTTATCCAAGGTTCTATTCTCTGTAACATCTTTTCTTTGGTACTCCTATTATCCATGTGCTATAAATTAAAACACAGTAAAATTATAACCAAATTTAGTTATCTCAAACAGAATCAATTAAGACAGACAACTTCCAGTCATCTGGTTCTTATTATCAAGATAGT
Organism: Solanum sitiens; assembly: GCA_016801875.1. Classification (NCBI taxonomy): domain Eukaryota; kingdom Viridiplantae; phylum Streptophyta; class Magnoliopsida; order Solanales; family Solanaceae; genus Solanum; species Solanum sitiens. The sequence continues at coordinate 1,429,899 of JABWTJ010000168.1, forward strand.
AGGTATAACAATAGCTATCTTTAGTGAAATGCATAAATCCATTGGGCTAAGCATTACCTGCATAAGGCAATTTTTAGATGAAAAAGGAACAGCCTGCAATCTCTCTTCATAAATGCTGCAACAAAGTATACATTTCCAGGTCAAACAAATATCATCTATTAGGATTTTCTAGACCAAATTCAGACAACTATAGATATGTAAACGGAATAGCATAAAACCGCGGCTAGTAAAGAGAAATTACAAATAATTAGTAGGCATTTGTACCTAGAACGCCAGAGAATGATTCTCCTAGTAATATCATCTGGATTCAAAGCTCCATTGTGATCAAAGGATCGCCGCCTTGGGAACGGCCTCGTTCTGGAGCCAAAAGTATTCAACTCTTCTCTCCTTCTCGTAATCACTCTGTCCAACATAAAAATCACAAACTCACTGGGGATAATTCGGAGCTACTTAGGGATATTTCAAATCAATTATACTTCAACACTAAAAGTTAGTAGTACGATTCCGGTAATGAGCTAAAACTGATAGTAAATTTGAGTACAAAAAAAAAAAACTAACCTTCGGTCCGCCAATCGGTCTCTCAGCCTAGAGGGAACAAAACCTGAGTGTAACTTCTTAGTCTCGTTACGAGGTGATAATTGCTCTTTCTGGAAGGTCCGGGAGGAGAAGCTGATTCTGGAGAACCATGAATCAAAATCGGCGTTGCAAAGAGGGCATTTTCTCTTCACATCGCTCCATCTGCGGATGCAAACGATGCAATAGGCGTGCATACACGGGATAACAACCGCCGCGCTCCGATGGTGTAACCGGCAGAGGCATATCGGACATGATTGCCGGGCAACGGCAGTGGCAATTTCCTTAAATCTGGAGTCCATAAGAGAGACACAATTTCAAGTCGGGGCAACTGGTTTAATCCAGCTTTTATTTGACGGGAAGGATTTTGATGGCAGTTATAATGTTATTTGGTTGGGTAAGAATTTATAATTTAAATAAATTATAGTAATTATTTTTATTTATCAAGAGAAAAAAATAAACTAAAATAACTTAAATTACAAGTAAACTATTTTTTAAGAACGAATTAAAATGAAAAACAAAAAAATATGTCATACAAATCGAAAAAAAATGAGTATTTTTTTAATCCTTTTAAACGGGTTGAGCAAATTTTGTATGGATATCTTATTTTTTTTAGTTAGTCATTCTATGACATTTTAGTTATATTAAAATTTAATTAATTTAAATTCGCATAACATAAAATTCGGTATATATGAGTGTGAATAACTCGAGAGTAGCGTGACATGCTGGTTGAGAGCTTTCTTGAAGTTGCTCCGACTCGTACTGTTATTTCAATAAAATAATTATATCTTATATAATAATAGTGTCTATATGATTAAAAAAAAGTGTTCATATGATAAATAAAAGTACTTATAATATAAATAGTGGCTAAAGTTCTCCACCCATTTGGAGTTTACATCAAAACTTTGATTAAATTCGAATCGTACACCACAGAGTCTATTTGGAGGTGACGCTCATAACATAATTTTCTCCATATATAAAATTTGAACCGAAAATATCTAGTTAATGATAAAACAGTACTCCCACCAATACACCACAAACTCACGTTAATTTTTCATTTCAATTGTCAAGACTAAGAGTTATTTAGATTGGCCACATAGAAACAGAAAAGAGAAGGCAAGTAAATGCTGAACGGAAATTACAATAAAATAATATACAAATTGATACAACAATTTTTCACATTGTTAGTAGTGCATGTAAGTAAAATTCTTACACATAATTTACTCTCTTTTTTTTTTCCCTATAAAAAGTACTTTATTACTCGATATATATATATTGTCTTTTGGAAGTTTCACGTTAGAGATAAAAAACGATAACGAATGAGTACTCATCACTTCATCATAGTCCATATCGATCATTAAACGTCAACTAGGAGTATTATTCTCAAAATAAAAATAAAAATGACCATTATCATTTTGATTATTTATAATTAAATTAAACCCATAAAGCACCAGCGGTTTTGAGTTTAGGCTTTAAAGCCCCTTGTAAATGAAGACTCATTACTTCACTTTCTCCACCGACCAATTGGCCGCCGATGAACACCGCCGGCACCGTCGGATTGCAGCCGAGATTCGAAAGCACAGTCTCGATCTCACGGCCAGCTCTTTGCATCTCATCGAGCTCGTAAACGGCTGTGTTAACGCCGAGATCGGAGAAGAAAGACTTAATGGAGTAGCTCATGCAACAAGCAGTCTTGCTGAATATCACAACTGGCTTTTCAGTTACCATTTTGCTTACTCTCTCCATTACTAATTTCAACAAATTAAATATAAAGAGAGGGAGTTGTTTAGAAGTTTGGTGATTTTTGTTGAGAGACTTTGAGTTTTTTTTAAGGAGAAGGTCCAATGAGACATGTATTTATAGATTTTACATGCATGTTAATTTGAAGAAAGAATCCAAAAAATTAAAATAAAAAATAACAACTAAATACAACTAATAAGTTTTGTTGTTATACATGGTTAAAAATGTCTGAAATAAATAAAAATATCTTTCATTTATAATTTGGTTTGAAAGTATACGTAGATACAAAATGATCCTATGGTTATCAAACGGATAAAAATATCTTTTTTTTTTTTCATTTAAACACATCTTATTCCCGATGAGAATATTACTTTTAAGGAAATTTATTCTTGTTTTTTTAAAAAAAAATTCACTTCAACTAATAGAATAGTAGGAAATAATTTTTTTTCTTGATATTATTTTATTAATTAAAATAGAATAACTTAATGTACTCTTTTAAGGATAATATAAGTCATATATATATATAAGAGTATAGTAAACTCATTGTTTTATTTTCATTTAGATAATGATAAAAGAAAATTTACTAAAAAAACAAGATTTTTTTTTCCAAATTAAAGTAGATTAAACATTTGCTAAAATAAATATTATGAGGAAAATAATGTGTTTAAAGAAAATTAAAATAATATATTTAGTTGAAAAATACATTTTTTATTCATTAAGGAGCTGTTTGGTTACTGGTTAGAGTTATGTAGGTATTAGCTATGCAGGATTTAGTTATGTAGGTATTAGTTATGGAGGATTTAGAGATTACAATATATGAATTATTAACTATTGAATATTAAACTTATTGTAAATTATTAATATATATTATTTACAAAATAATAATACATGCTAATAAAATGTGAAATATATTGAATAATGTATAATGCTAATATTTGATGAGCATATGTACCGTTAAAAAATATACAGTCAATTTCTAATATTAAAAAAATATTTATATTTGCATAAATCAATCAAAACGATAAGTATATAAAAAGAAATGAAAATAATCTATATATAATAAGAAATCAACACATGTTGATAGAAAACAATAAAGTTTTCAATTAAAAGAAATAAAAATGATCTAAATATAAAATAAATAAAAAATTATATAAAGGAAAACAATAAAGTTTTCAATTAAAAACAATAAAATAAATTAATAGGGTAAATATGTAATTTATCACTTTAATACATGTATAACTAATACCCACATAACTTATTCCACCTTCTACCCTGCATAACTTTATACATAGATTTTCTCATAAGTTATGTTCGTATTAATTATGAAAGATTACAAAAAACACAACCAAACATGGTATAAGTTATGTTGACTTTTCTACCTAAACAAAAATTTCTACCAAACATAGTATAACTTAATACATTGTTTTATACATGAATAAGATGTCTCTTATACCGTAATCAAACGGTCCCTAAGTAACAATAAGGACATTTTGTTAACCGAACTATAAATGAATGACATTTTTATTCATTTCACGTAGTTTAAAGACATTTTGACCTTTTCTATCCTCTGTTTAAAAAAGAATGACCCTATTTCTTTTTTAGTTTGTTTAAAAAAGAATGATCCCTTTCCTTTTTTGTTAACTTTAACTTTTCACGTGACATGTTTAAGACCACAAGATTAAAGGGCATTTTGGTACATTTGACATAACTTTAATTTAGTACCACAAGATTAAGGAGCCGTTTGGTAGGAGGTATTAATTGAAATAATCCTTGGATTAAAATTTAGTCCACTCAATACAATGTTTGGTTGCACAATTCAACTCAAGCACACCTAATACATGGATAACTTAATACATCATATGTGGTCTTATCTAATACCAAGGATATCAAGGGATTACTAATCCAAGGTTTACTAATACTTGGATTAGGAATCAAATGACTGAATTGCCCCTCATTTTTTTTATGCATCCTTTAGAATTGACAAAGACATTCAAGCTACTCTACTATTTGGAATCATTTGTCCTGTTTTCATCAAGTGATACGATTTAGTTTGTATTCAAATTTTAACTGAACAGGAATTTTCTCTCCAAAACTTTTGCTACTGTTTCATAGCAGTACTTGGAGCTGGAGTTCTTGGCCTTCCGTACAGCTTCAAGAAAACAAGATGCATGCGTAATGGGTTCTCATGCTTTTATCAATAGCGACTTCCTAACTATTATATGGTGTTTCTGATCTATTCTAGGTATAAGCTTGAATCCCGTTACAAAGTTGTCAAGATTTCATCTTTATGGTTCCATAGGTAGATGTAATGTGATGCTATGATTGTTCTTTCCCAAGCGCTACTTGCTTTTGCATCAGTTACTTGATTTCATAACCAATACTTTAGAACACTTGTTCAATCATTCAAATCTCAAAATCTTGTTCCATGTAGTCTTTTTAGCATTTCTTGTTGTCTTTATGAACCTGGAAGTTTTTTAGTTTAATTTTATTTTAATGTAATTAGGTAAGAAGATTACATTTGAAAGCAAAGTAGATCTCGTTGGCTACTGTTTTTTTCTTGTTTTGTTAAGAGAGGAGGAGGTAAGACTTGGTCATGGGTACTTAAAATAATTTCATCCCGTCAATGACGTGAAACATCCTCAAGTGAATTAAATTTGGTAAACACTTTGCATTCAAGTTTTAAACCATAATGAATATGGTAATTACATGAAATATATAACATAATAATTCAAGGGTAAATTTGTGAAAAAGTTTATTTTAGAGTTCTAAACCAAAAACAACATTAGGTTAGAAACAACGAACCAAACACTTGATAAAAAATAATCCCTGCATTGCTAATCCCTGCATTACTAATCCCTGCATTGATAATCCCTGCATTGTTAATCCCTGCATTACTAATCTTTATACCAAACGACCCCTAAAAGTCTTCTTCTTTTCTTAAACTCCGTTCCAAGTGAAACTAGGTCATCCTTTTTTAAACGGAGGGAGTAATATATTTTATTTCATACTCCCTTGTTCAATAATACTTGTCAATTATTGACTTTTCACATTTCTTAAGAAATTATAAATAGAAGACTAATTTTACTATATCACCCTTTAAATATAATAAATATAATATTTTCAAAAATGTAATTGAGAAATGACTATAAAATGTAAGCGTCAATTAACAACTAAATGTAAATTATCCATTGATTTTATAAAATAGACAAATATTGTTGGACATACCAAATAATATAATGGACAAGTATTGTTGGACATTTCAAAATAATATAATGAACAAATATTGTTGGATAGAGGGAATAAAAGAATTTTAATAGCTTAGTAGGTTAACTATCCAAACTTTTATTTTATTTGTGAGAATTCAATTTCTCATCTCATAATCTCCTCTCCTATTTCTCCTTTTCCTAGCCCATTTTTTTAAAAATTATTTCCGCATCTTTTTTTATAAATATGAAAATTTCTTATAAAAATTATTTAAATTCCAAATAAATATATTTATCATAAAAGATACTACAAAACCAATTGACTCTATCAGTTAATACTATAACTCAATGTCCCGTCATGTATAAGAATCTGAACAATTAACCAAAAACCTCTATAAATCATTTAAGAGCCATTATACTACAAAGAGAATATAATTCAAGTGGGAGTAATTAAACTTTACCAAATATCTAAAAAAAAAAAAAGGTTAATTAAACATATGCATGGTTTTTCATTATAATAAACACTTTGCACATAAATTGCACAGATATTATTACTCTATATTCTTATCACGAGGTGCCTAATTATGAATATTATTTTAACGCCGTTTCCTTTAATTCGTTTTACTTTTAGACAAATAAAATTAACACCGTAATTAGAAGATATATTTGGATTATGGTTGCAAAATTTTGTGAGTGAATTAGTTCATCTGATGCATATATATTAACACTAATGAAAATAAAAAAGTTTCACGATACACGATTAACTCATGATAACTATATATTAAAAATTGTGGTGAGTAAGTTTAAGTATAGGTAGGATTTTGAGATGATAGACGTATTATTATAAAAAGATTGATTTAAGATATAAATTTGATCGGCTAGATATTTTGATTCTTATCATTGAATATCATTAAAATTATAAAATTATAGGTCCAACATTAATTCTTTTATATATATATATATATATATATATATATATATATATATATATATATATATATATATATATATATATATATATATAGTCAAAAGTGTTTCCAATATATAACTACTTAGGGAGGTGTTACCCAATTTTAGAAAAAAAAAATAAAACAAGATAAACAAAAAATTCAGATTTCTAACATCTCTTAAAGAGGTGCACCCAGTCATCATCACATTATATGATGGTACGAGTGAGATTTTATACATATATATTAAAATATTAAAATATTAATTAAAAACATAATACTACACACATAATTTCGAAAGAAGAGCATGAGTTCACGTGAACCTAGTGACCCCTCCCTTTGTGAGTAAGTAACTAGTATCATTCTATCATTAATCTAAAATTTCAAATTCTAGCTCTAAAAATAAAATTAAGGATTTGATATGTAATATAAAATCATGATACTAGATTGATATGAAGTTAAAGTTTTGTCTGGACATGTAATTTGTATTTTTTCTCATAAACATGAAAACCTCACAAGTTGTGAAAATCATAAGAAAGAAGTAATTATTTCTTATACAATCTTACTAAATGAACAACTCATTTTTCATAAACAATATATTAAAATATCCTAAAGCGTCACGTTGATGTATAAATGACATATCTCCACGCTTCTTTTATAAATAAATATTTGTGATTACAAACTTTTAAGTAAACATAGTTTTATGAAGATTCATTTGTCAACTGTAGTAGTAAATAATTAGGTTTTAATATAATTTTTTATATGGTATAAACCATGGATTCATTTTTCTTTTCTTTTTTATATATATATATATATAATAAAAACTTATTGATCAAGTCTATATTTTTAAAAAATTAAAATCATGATTGAAGATCATATTTTATTTTTTTTGAAAAATTTGAAATATGAGATCACAATTTCAAGTTATAATATGAAATTACATGTTCAATTATTATCTTTCTTATAAAGCGCATTACTTTTAAAACGAAACCTTTCATAAATCAGAATTAGTTAAGCTCTAAAGCATCACATACGAAATGAGAATTAAAAAAAATAATCTTCTGGCATACGGAAATAGGACGTGTCATTGTACGGATTTAATTTCTCTTTTATGATAGTTCAGTCTTTTTTTTTTTATTTCTTTTATCTTATGGTTATATTATTAGCCATGAATTAAAGGAAAATATAATATGTATAGAGAATCAAGTGGGATAAGTAAAATCTTGATTAAAATTCCCAATTAGAGAAAGCGACTCATATATCCATCTAGTACGAATTAAGCATCTGATTTGTTAAAGTCGGATAGTCTGTTTGAATTGATTTATATATATTTTGTATTTAAATAATTTTCAAAATACTTTATTATTTAAATAAAATAAAAATAACAAAGTAATCCAAAATATTTATTTTTAATCTATATCAATTATATAATTTTTTAACAAAGCTATAAATCTATTTAAACAAACTCTTATCCAATCAGGATATTTCTGTGGTCCAATATACAAATATTCGATATTTCACACAACTGAGCAGAAAGGCAATTAGGAGAATGAGGATATAGAATTTTAGCAAATCACTTTTATTGATAAGCACATGTCTCTTTTGAGGACATCCGATAAACAAATATATACCCAATAAAATATACTATACGGTAAATATATTTTTATATCATCAAATCGTATAAATCGAGATTTAAAATCGTATCTAAACAGTTGCTGACAACACTTATCATGCACTTAGAGAAAATCAGTAAAGTGTGTGTTTCAGTTTTTAAGAGAAAATAAGTGTTTTTGAAGAATAGTACAAATTGTTTTCAAAAGCTTAAAAAACTTTTTTTAAAAAACTTAATCAAACACTAATTGATGCTTAAAAGTAATATTTTTAAAAATTAATTGGACAAGCACAAATTACACGTCACCAATATTTTTTTTAAAAATACTTTTCAAAATAAGTTATTTGTAAAAACTGGGACAAACGGATTTATGATCTGCTAAAGGGTCACAAAATTAAACGATGGGCAACTTATTTACTAGCCCCATAAATGGCCTTAGTACATTTCCAAAGGTCAGATTTTACTACTTGCTTGCTCGCAATGAAGTTCATTCCATATCTATCTATAAAAAATAATATTCCCTCAGTTTATTTATTTTAGAAGGCAGATAAAATATAGAATTTATCTTATTAAAAAGATCTAATCACACTACATAATATGATTCCTCATTTTATATGGTAGAAAAATTAACTCAAGTGTGGGATAACTAAAAATGTGCTACATACACGTATTGAAGTGCTTTCGATGCTCGAATAAGAGCGAAATTGATTGGACATTAGTAATTATCATCTCAAGATAGACATATACCTCCTCTACCAAGAAAAAGGAAATTATTTAGAGATGAACAGATGGTTTCAATTTTTTTTCTAAAAGAAAAAAGAAAAACTAAATTAATTGATTTTTCATAAATTTAAATCATGGTTAATTTTTATCAGATATTTGGGTTTTATTGGTTTGTTTTTTTAATAAATACATGATAATATTCTTCCATTCACATATTAGGTTGATTAATTTCAATATAACATTTCCAAATCAATTACTCTTTATGAAAAGAAGAAAACATAAGACATTATTTTTTTAATCAAGTTATATATGTAGCTTCCTCCAAAAATAAATTGAATGCATTGTATAATAATTTATTCATTTTCAAGTGATATAATAAAAGACAAAATACGAAGGTATCTTGACTATATTTGAACTAAACAATGATGACTAGTTAAGAAACTCAAAAGACAGCTATCTTCAACATAAAATTTGGCTATGACAACCTGAAGTCACGACACAATCACAAACTCATGAACTGCAAGAGAGTACACCGATAAATGAACTGGAAAGAGACGGGTCAATTATCAGGTTGGATTGGTGATAGAATTAGTGTATGTATGACAGAATTGCACTTAGATTGTGCATACATTACATCCCCAAAACTAAACTGAAAAGAACAAGTGTACCCCTGAGGCCATGACTATCTATGTAGTGTTTCCATGAACTCTAGCAGGGATTATAAACGACAAATTGCTAAGAATGTCTCCTTTAGAAATGTAGCAGTACAGCTTCAGAAGTTTGGGAAAACTAATTACCTGCATTTTTGCATCGGACTAACAAATTATAAACTAAAATCTTTCCTTTTTCCGCCAGTCAAATAGCATCCTGGACAGAAAATCTCAATGCCCTTGAGTCATGATTGGCAGGGCAAAGAGTTGGAGCATCAAATGACATTCTGGTTAAAACACCAGATGATTAGATCAGTAAATGAATAAAATTTCCTTCCATTTTGAGGTCCCGGCCAGCCAGCTAACCTCATCTTTTTACTCCAAATTCGACTCTCATTTTCTCCTCTTTCCCTGGAAAAAGGAACAAATTATGGTTACACATAAATCTGGAAATCATAAACGGTACTGTAATCCGAAGAAGTATAAAATACTTACTGAGCTGACATAGTCATCCATTGACAATTGCTTCCGTTTCTTCAGAGCAGAAGGGCTTTCAGCTGCCTGTCTTGCCAAAGTGCGCTTTGATGGGGTCGAGTTCTGTTGAAATAAAAAACAATTAGCATCAATCTTACTTATACCTGCAATACATGAGTCAAGAGGTTGCTATTTAACCTTCGAAAGCTTCTTTTCTTTGCGTGCCTGCCTCTCCCTCTCATCATATTCTTGATTTTCCCTCTCAATCAACCGAATAAGTGCATCACATCTTCTGGCAAGTTCTTGAGTGGTACGAGACTTCACAAACCAATCAAATTTGAACAAGGTTGATTGGCGAAATGCAGCCTTCAGCTCATCCCAATTTCCATGGCCAAGCTTGTGAACCATACATATCTATAAAAATAACCACGATAATCATTTTACCTGATAGTGGATTAAATCCTATATGTTCACCCTTGAATTTCGGTCCACTCACCATGAAACGATCACACTCCTCGTTATACAGCTTTCCTTTGTTCTGACCGTACTGGATCTTCAATTCCAACCATGGATTTTTATACCGATCAAGCTTCTTACCAATTGCTTTCATAATCTCATCTTTCCGCGAAATTCTAGCCTCTCCTCTTTCAATGTTCTTAATAATCCTATCATAATCTGCAGGTTTTATACATTAAATAATGTACAACTAAATGCTACAGACTCAACATGTATGGAAATATTAACCCGTAAATAATTATAATTATTTGTAAAAGCCTAATTTTGCATGTAACCCAATTATCAAGAACTTTTTAGACAGTAGTTCTCTAATCCTAGTTTTACATAATCAATTAGCAGGGAGTATTTTTTAAAGCCTTCTCTACCTAAACCAACAAAATAAATATTACAAACAGACCTTTTATTTTTGACAAAGTACAAACAAACCTATAAACTCACATCTCAAATTACAGCTCTGTACTCTTAATTGTACTAAACAGTGTTCACTTTCTTAAAAGGAAAAGTAAGTACTAAATAAAATGATACTAGAACAAAACAGTTGCACTGGACCCACTGACTCTATGCAATGCAAGCTCTCTTTTTCAATGGTGTTTGGATTGGATAGCTTCTTCAGAAATCAAACTCAAGTTTTGGATTTTGAAAACCAACCATAACAAAAAGAATATGTTTCAAAAGAACCATTTTCTTCCCCGATTGCCACAAACTGATCAACACTATCACTTCGACCCCTCCTAAAAATTTCATCTAGTTTTTCCACCTTTTCATTGTGACCAATATACTTCTCTTCCATTCATTCATCTTTTGCTATTGTCTCAAGGTGTATAATAACCATTTACTTTTTTGTTAGATCTAGTATTTATATTATCACCAAGGGTGTGGATAAGTGTTCAGTGAGACAGAAAGAAAACCATGAAATCATAGTTCAAGACTCATCGGCAGCAAAATAACACTGGGTGATTTCTTTACATCTACTAAAGCCTTGGAAAGAGTTACCCGGTACTTGTTGGTGGAAAGTAAGAGGTACCCAGTGGGATAGTCGAGACATGCAAATAGGTCTGGACACCAAGTTTTTAAAAAAACTAGTAGTTTTTATATTGCTATGGCACAATGTATTGTTAGTCTAAATGCATGCAATTCACATGAATTGATACGATATTCATAGTGGAGATGGAATTAATTATATGGCAGCCTGTGCTAGTTTTATAATATAATATGTTGCATATTGTTAGCTCTTTATTTGGTTGGAAAATATTTTCATGTTTTCCTAGAAAATGTATTTTTGAAAAAAGAGTGATCCTAAGTTTGAGGTTGGGAGATCAAAATTTGGGTGTTGCGTTGGGGTCGAGAGTCAGATCCTACGTCTGGACCCATTTCGGGTTGTGAGGTTTAAGGAAAGTTGAAAAGTATTTTCCTTACTTTATGAATGAAAAACATTTTGCTTAAATTAGAGGAATACAAGTCCATTCGGAAAAAAAAAAATCTAAAATATTTAAGACAACCAAAGTCAAACATGATAAAATTGGTAAATATTTTTCTTCATACCAAACACACCCTTAATAAGTGTGCTTTTTAGAGGCTCCTACACCCATACATACTTATGGGGAGTGCAGTTGGTGGATACACATGAGTTATCCATATTTTATGAGATGTATAATATGGGTTGATTCATATTTGACCCACTTTTAAATGGTTGGATAACCGACCCATTCAAAATGGATTAAATCGAATGGATACCCATAAATTCAATCCATTTTGCCAACCCAGGTATAGTATAACCAATAGTTGTTCCTTTAACCACAATTAACCCACTGACTTACCATTTAGTTCTTTGTATCTTTCTTTGAAAACATAAGCATATCTTTCAACCTCCTCTTCTGTTTTCCCTTCCATTTCAGCAGCAATACTTTTTAGGTCATCGCGGCCATACTTCTCACAAGCCCTGATAAAAGTATTGAAGTCTCTTCTACTCCACATTGAAAATCCCTACATATCAAACTTGTCAACCTCCTACTATAATAGAGGTAATTACAACCCCAGAATGAGTTAAGTCAGTAGACACACTTACCTCTTCCAAAAGTTGCTCCTTTTCTTCCTGCTCTTCAGCCGTTAAAGGCTCTCCTGCATCTATACACATGAAACAACTTTGAGGACATTCAGAAGAAGCAGACCCCAATATTTCCCATGTAATTTTTTTTTAAAAAAATTAAGCTGTTTAAAATGGTATTAAGAAAATACCTTCAGATTCTTCCATCTCTATAGTGTCTTTAACTTGATTCTTCTGGTGTGTCTGTTGGTATAAGTAACACCTCTCTCAGCCATAAAAAAAACACAAAAGAGTAGCAATGGGAAAATTGAGAAATCCAAAACTTAACCAACCATGAGATAGCGCACTTCCTTCTCATACAACTCACTCAGTCTCTGTGTATTGAAGAACTGAAAGTCATGCCTACAAAAGGCAAGGATAACCAGAATTGTGGTTAGGGAAAAAAGTACTAAGGTTGCAGGAGACCTATGGTCAAGAACCTTCACTTTGAGATGCTAATACATATGACCCAACAAAATCAGGAGAGAACAAATTAGTACACAAAATAGAAAAATGTGCAAACAGAGACTTACAGCTGTGGCATCCGAGGAATCCGAGGCTCTTTAGGTCTTGCAGGAGCACTTTGACGCATGGTTTGCTTGAAGTATTCAGACTCTGAATAACTAACCACAAAAGAGAATCATGTTTTAACTGATGATAAACTAAGTTTCAGTACATAAAAGGTAAAATTCAGCAACACAATATACATACTTGCGTTTTCTTTCTCTTTTAGGAGGTTCTATCCAATTGTCGCTGACAATCTTCTTGAAATCCACCTTGTTTTCATCCTTTATTGACACAATGCAAAGGCAGAAAGGCAATTTAAAAACACAGAAAATAGTAACCTTCTCATCACCAGAAAACTGGACAAGTAAGCAATGTTACCTTCTCATCATCGAAGTCATACAATTCAGCAGCTGCATAAAGTCGGGAATCTATAGTTAAGATGTAAATAAGTTACAAAAGTCAAACAGAAATAATCAGGAAATAAAGTGCATACTGTCATCCATCTTAAACTTGATAGCATCTTCTGTAAACTTCTTCATCTTGGCATCAAGCTCAGCTGTTGCCTCTTCTCCTTTAGCTATTATTCTATCTATATCCTCATCAGTAATGGTGCTATCTTTAGCACTGAAAACCATTTCAGCACCAAACCGCACCATTTGCAGCAGCTCATCCTTGTTAACAGCTGTATTATGCATCACATGATCCTCAGTCAATGATTTCATATGCATCTCAAAAGTAATCAAGAGAAGGAATTTGTATGCAAAAATATCCTCACTTTTTTGCTCAGCTAGCCGCCCCTGCTGGATGACCAATGCATCAAGTGCAAGCTTTTTGTAAGCCCTTTCAATCACCTTTTCCTCAATGGTATACTGCATGAATAATTTAAAAGCATGTCTCAGCATACAACGGAAGATCCCAAAGCAGCATCTTTTCCGTGCATGAACACATTAGGGAAAGAAATCGAACCTCAGTGCAGAAGCGGAACACTTGGACTTCCTTCTTCTGTCCAATCCTATGGGCCCGGTCCTGAGCCTGCAAATCAACCTGTGGATTCCTGCAATTTCATCAATGAAAAGACAAGATCAGAAACCATCATGTTTCCTGGGTTTACAAATCTACAACATTTAAGATCCTCACCAGTCACTATCATAAAGAATAACAATATCTGCTGTAGCAAGATTGATACCAAGACCACCAGCCCTGGTTGACAATAAGAAGGCAAATTTTTCACTCCCTGGTTTGTTAAAAGCCTCAATAGAAGCATCACGATCCTCACCACCAGTATTTCCATCGATCCGGCAATACTGGTGACCTCGGAACAACAAGTAGTCTTCAAGGATGTCCAATAGCCTTGTCATCTGATTTAGGAAATCAAAAGAAAGAGTTAAGAGTCTGAAAACTGAAGATCCAAAAAGCTGTTGAAACTTTGGATAGGGACAAGAAAATGAAGATAATTAGAGGGCAAAACCTGTGAAAATATTAAAACCCTTGAGCCACGTTCCTTCAATTTAGGAAGCAACTTGTCTAGAAGAACCATTTTCCCTGCATCAAGTTACATGAATTCTAACGCATGTAAAAACTGCTACAGAAAATGGAAATTAGACACCAACCCAGATGCATTCAAAGATATCGAAATATTACCTGCATTTTCTACAAGATGCTCTCCTGTTGTATATGGGGGTCCTGGCTCAGCACCTTGAAAAAGATATGGATGGTTACAGCATTTTCGTAGCTGCATTGCTATATTTAGAAGACGCTTGCGCTCCCCTCCAGAATTGACAACCTCAAGATCTTTCTGCAGCAGAGCCTTGTAGTACTGCTTCTGCATCTGGGACATACCGACCTTAAGAATTGTTTCTTTTTTGGGAGGCAGACCTTTCTCCACATCAGACTTCAGCCTCCTAAGAAGAAATGGACGCAGGACCTGCCCAAGCAACCAAAGTTGAAAAAGTCAGTTTATGTTTACAAGGCATCTCCCTCAAAGTTCAAAGCCAGTGAAAGCTGAAATTTAAAAAAATAACAGAGCAACAATTGTTCTATGTTCATCCTTTCAAACATAACCTTGTCCTATACCTTTCCTCTTTTTTTCGAAGGGGGAAGGAGGGCTCAAACCACATGTACTGCTTGGTCTCAATTATAGAAACTACTACTAAAAAGCAACACACCTTATGAAGCTGTTGGACCACTTCCTGCTGGTCAGTCTCACCAGAAATCTGGAACCACTCATCAAAAGTCTCAGCTGAGCTAAAGATCTCAGGCAGCAGAAAGTTCAGCAGTGCCCAGAGTTCATGAAGATTATTCTGTGTAATATCATGGAACTCAAACATCAATTGGACTGAAAGTGCAAATATGAAAGTGCAAATATGAAAATGCAAACCAAGGACTATCAAGATAAAAGGCTCACAGACATTGCAGCAAAGATGCAAAAAAATGGATCAGAAAGTAATTTTTTTTAAAAGGAAAAGGGCTTGACTAGCACAATTAAAAAACATACATATTAACCAGGTTATTTATCAACATTAGTTGGAAATAGTTCAAGTATTCTTTGGTAGGAACAGTATTTGAAATCTGAAAGGTTGGGAGTGGCATTATATCATGCTACTTTGAAAATTTTAGATACGTAATTTGTATTTAGGGAAACTGGAGTAAATTATGCAAAATAAAAAGTCAAGAAAATCCAGAATTACAACCCACAGTACAAGTAAAATAACAAAATAAGCATCACCTGAAGCGGTGTCCCCGTGATAAGCAATCTATAATTAGTGTTGTAGAGCCTCATTGTTTTTGAAAGAAGAGAATTTTCATTCTTGATCCTATGTGCCTCATCAATTATGATGTAACGCCAACTAAAGCGTCGTAGAGCAGACTTCTCTTTGATAACCATCTCAAAGCTTGTGACACACACATCAAACTTCCCTGCAACAAGTAGTTCCTCACGTATGTATCTCTGTAAATAAAAACAACAGCATGGTTTGAACAGGCATTACAATGTGGAAAAGAAGAAAGCAAAAGAGCCAATATAAGTTGTTGCTTACCCTTTCATCAGGATTTCCAAGGAACTTAACAGCACGTAAAACAGGACAGAAACGTTTGATTTCGTTCATCCAATTGCCAAGCGTGGATTTTGGAGCAACAACCATGTGAGGACCAGTTATTCCTCTAAATTCATGTAGGTAGCCCATCAAGGAGATGGTTTGCAACGTCTTACCAAGACCCTATGCAATATTAAGAAGATTAAATGACGATACTTCTCCTTAAAAGTCGTAATTGCAAAATGTAGGGAGAATGGAGCATCTCAATACAGTTGCATATGACCATACTAACCATTTCATCAGCAAGTATTCCATTTATTCCATTCTCATACAGTCGAATCAGCCAGTTTAGACCAGCCAGTTGATAATCCCTCATCTTCCCTTGAATACCTGACAAAGTATTTATGATGTGATATACAGATGCTTAAAGAAGAATGAAATATGAAGGGAGTAACAGAGAAATTTGTCTCACGTAGAAGCCTGTATCCCAAACTTCAACTTTTCAATATAACTATATTTTCCAACATACGCTTAAATTCAAAGCTTTGAGCAGGGCTACGATGTTTCATATAAAAAGAAGTATAAGAGAATTCAACAAGTGAAAGCTCACTAACTTGGTTTTCTTTAAATTCACAGTTTTCAATAATGAGGCTCAATAACCTAAGGTGATTTAGAGGTATTGACAAACCTCCACCCCTGTAAAACTCGCTTATTTCTTTAGCCACCTTATGTATAAAAAAATGATAACAAAAATAACCTGATTCTGTGCAGCCATCAATCACTTACTCACATGTTAAACTAACACTATCACTTGTAACAACAACTTGATTAAAGAACCTTGCACAGAGCTACTCAAACTATACACCTCACAGGATTATGGAATAAGTAACTTCTTTTTAAGTAGGATTTACACCCGGGTATCTGATCTCAGCCTTCTCTGGGTGGACCTACCAGTTTAGTAAC
Organism: Solanum sitiens; assembly: GCA_016801875.1. Lineage (NCBI taxonomy): Eukaryota > Viridiplantae > Streptophyta > Magnoliopsida > Solanales > Solanaceae > Solanum > Solanum sitiens. The sequence continues at coordinate 1,446,922 of JABWTJ010000168.1, forward strand.
AACTTCATAATACACATTTCAGTAACAACATCATATTACAAATACACTTGCATCAAAATAGATCTTACAGGAGGGTTGTGCCACTAGCCGTGTATTCCCAGAAAGTTCATCTTCATCTTTGAGATACTCTTCATCTTCTTCCTCTTCAGTTACCTTTGATGCATGACGACCCCTAAGAAAGAAAAGGTCATCAAATGGCCCATAATGAATCCACATACAGCAGTACCTCCGGTAAGTGGAAAAAATTTCTCCTTTATATGAACAACATAAAGTATACTGGGTAAAGCATGTCTACCCAAATAATCATCTGAAATAACATGGTGTCATCCAACTCTAAAACCAAGTTGTATATGACTGTTACTTCAGGGCTTCAGTATATACTTTATCTTATTATGACTAGGGAGAGCTTTTTATTCAATATTCACACTACAACGCCAGGAACTGCAGAACATGTAGAAAAAAGGAACCATGCCTCATTTTTTAGAGGACAACTCAATGAAGCCCATCAATGTCTCAGCATCACTTATATCATGAAATGAAGCAACTTAAGAAACAAGCAAACATTATGGAAGTCCTTGCCATGTTATATAAATAGCAATGTGTGTGTGTGTTGTGTTGATTTTACGTTGCGAACACTTGCACTAAAGTCCCATTAATAGGCAAAGAAGATCTCATACTATATTGTACGGAAGAATCAGATAGATAAACTTAAAAAACGTAATGTTTTCTTTCCTCTTGCTTGAACCACAGTTCCATATCACTCACTCCCTGCACCTTAGCATCAACTATTGAATAACAAAGAAATTCCAGCTGATTAGCCAAAAACGCACAAGTATTTAAGCTCTATAAGCCTCTGGGATCACAATAACCGCCTTTCATTCAGAAAAAACTAACAAATAAATGTTCAGATGAAGTTGCTCATACCTTCCTTTAGTCTTCTTTGGAGCGGTGGACTGTTCACCTTTGGCAAAATGTGCAAATAACTCAGTTTGCTGCAAGAGATACTTCAATCGCCCCTGTCCCTTGACATTCTGCCACAGATACATCAGCCTTGAGTACACCTTTTACGAACAATTAAAACGAAAGAAAAGGGGCACCAACAAGTATTCTCACTAAGATACCATGTCAGCCTCAATGGCAGCATTCTGTGAATCCAACATGTCTTGTATTTTCTGCTTCTTCATCCTCTGCATCTCTTTCAACCTGGCCTTTTCGCGCTTTGAGATTTCATTGACTGCAACCCCTTCCTACAGGTAGTATAGCAGAACTAGTGAGTTGCAAAATAAATGTGTTAAAACTTCTCAAAACATGAAAGCTGCTAAAACATAAACATTGTTATAGTTTGCTAAGTAATTCAGTAAGGAAATTTCTCAGTGTTTCACTATAGTATGCCAGAAGAAAATATGACTCAGTCCATATTAACTTCAGTTTCTCTGGTTCAAAAGCTCCTCCCAGAACATGCACGCATGCTTGAACAATTTCAGTCTAAATGACTAAAACCCCTAGCATTACCAACTTGGCCAGGCATTAGCAAAATGCGACATGCTATTGGGCATTAAATCAGCAGAACAACGAAAACCAGAGAAAAGTAACCCTAATATTAGAATCACCATAACAACTCTAGCAAACAGGTGAGATCAGCCGCGTTACTGTACCGAACAACAAATTACTGATCAAAACTGACGGAAACAGCAATTAGCATACCTCATTATCCTCATCTTCTTGGTCCGCTCCATCGGTAGGAGCATCATCGTCTTCCTCTTCGTCGGAGTCCTCAGCAGCCCTGGCGACGACCTCAAGTTCCTCTTCGTCTTCCTCGTCATTAATCTGACCTTGAACTTGCTCCTCCTCGGAACTTTCCGACACAGACTCCTCCGACGATGATCTATCTCTCGACGGTTTCCCCATGGCGACGATGCTAGGGTTTCTCAATTGGGAATCGTAAATGGGACTCGCACGACTAACTAGCGAGTTATTAGGTTTGGAATATATACCTAGCTCTCGCTAAAAGAACCAAATTATACGATTTTGCTGTTGATAAATATATATATGATGTAATGTGAGTTCCCGCCAGTTGTGGGTGATCTACAATTTGGCGCCTTTTGTTATTGGGATGGAGTTTGATAGGTTTCGGGGAGATCTGCACAAATAGGATTATTTTCAGGGCACGGGACGGGAGTAATTATACGCACTTATTCTTGATAAATAATAATAATGAGTTCTATGGAAAATTTGAAGATCGAAAATTTAAATTTTTAAAGAAGTATTTGAATATATATTTTATTAGAAAAAAATAGTTAAGCTTAAAAGATAAGAAATTATAAGAATAACATTACAACTAACAATATTTTATTTGGATGATGATTATGTATTATTTTAAAACATATTATTTTAACGAATATAATATTCAAAAATTATAGTGTTTTCTATTATTTACATATCATAATTTTTAAAAGCTAAATCAATAAGAAATTGTAGGATGTGATAAAATAAAATTATTAAATAATAAGTAAAATAAATAAAAAATAAATAAATTAATAACGCAATAATATCAAGTGAACTTTTACATAAAATAAATATATAATATTTAAAATAAAGATAGTATTTAGACTAATACATAATACAAAAACATATATTCCTTTAAAAAATGAGAAAATATCTCTGAATTATCGTTGAAGAAAATTACCTTAGACCCAAACGGTAAAGGAAGATGCAAAAATTTGTACCATCGCATCACGTAGTTTTCCGAAGGCGACCGAGAAGTCTTTTTTTTTCTTTTTTTGTTGGCTTTTTGTTTTTTTGTTTCTCTTCAATTAAAAAGTAAAGAGGAAATCCAGGAGCGCACGAAAAGCATCTATCGCCTACTGGGTCTAAATAATTGTCCTTGTTGACCCTTCTTCCTCGTTCTTTCTCCGCTCTAATTTACTCCCTGAATTTTTCTCCGTATAGGTTATGGAGGGAAGAATTTTGTTAAAGGGTGTTATTTTTATGTGCTTAATTGCCTGTTCAACTGCTAGAGGTAATTTATAAATGCCATATACTACTATTACTTGTTTTGATTTGCAAAATCTCATGGTAGTGTATTCTATCAGACTGTATTAGATCATATATAGTTTAAATACATCGAAACTAGAAGTTTTTTTCAGTACAGTAGCAAGTGGAATTTGAAATTCTGGCTTTTGTCAAGCGAAACAGCTTCTATATAAATTGTTGATCAATTTTTTTCTCTTTTGATTATTTTGGATTGATGTATAAACTATAACCGAGACCCTTTCAAACAGTTACTGTTAGACCAAAGGTTTATATTGCCCTTCATTGCTCATACCTGGACTGCCTAGCCTGGTAATTGAGAGGTCTATACACATTTAAGTATTCCTCAGGCTTAAATTAGGGATACTTGAATTTGTTTTCGGCCTTGGTTCGCATTTTTAACCAAGATGAGACTATTTCATGACTGGGAAAAGAATGGGCTAGGAATGGTTTAGGATGCGAGAGGAAGACAAAAATCTAGTGAAGTTTTTGACCAAGACTGATATTTTCAGATGAGATAACATTTTAAGCAGCCATATATGGACGTTTCATCTGAGACATTGGGCAAGTCTCAAATACTTTGTAAGCTTATAGTTTTTTTGAGTTATCGAGATGGACAAGGTAGTTCACTTCCCACTATGTATCAACGGATAAGTAGTGGTATCTGTGGATACTTTCTGAACTATCCTTATGGACAAATGGAAATTAAAGATTCAAGTGAAGCAACCTAGATAAGGTTGTGCAGGCATTGTTTTGCTTCGTTATGTATTTATATGTAATTTTTTGTGTGCAAAAATAGATTCCCAACAGATTCATTATATTTGCAAACTGATAATTGGCATGGTTGTTCTTGACAACTGATTTATAGATAGATACTTACGGTTAAGTTTTTTGGCTGTAGAACTCACAGTGAAGGATCAAGGGGCAATCTACAATCACACTCTTGCCACCATATTGGTGGAATATGCTGCATCGGTCAGTTTTTGTTACATTTTAAATAAGCAAGTAGGGTCAGAAATCTTTTAATTGAAGGGTAATTGCTTACATTTGCTGATATATGGTTTATGATTTGGCTGGATATCATGACGGCCAAAATTGGAACCAATAAACAATGGACTGAAATCCCAATTTCCAATTTCTTTCTGTGTAGTTTTAATTTCTATATTCCTTGAACTCTTCTCACTCGTTTTTGCTGCATTTGATTTGTGGTAATGTGGTTAATATATTCCATACTTCACCGGTTCAAGCTGTTTTATTAGGGAACCAGTTATATCCATACTTGTGATGTTCTTGCTGGACTTTTGTCACCTAGAGTATAACAAATATGACCTCTGTATTTGTAGGTCTATGTGTCAGATTTGACAGAACTATTTACTTGGACATGCCCAAAATGTAATGATATGACGAAGGTATTTTGTTTGGATATGTTGTGAATATATTCTTCAGGTTGAAGAGAAGCCTTGTGTAAATTTCATCCTGTGTTATTATATGATTAATTTGTCCAAACCTTCATCCTGTGCAGGGGTTTCAAATTTTAGAGCTCATTGTTGATGTGAAGCGATGTCTACAGGTGAAAATCAAATAGCACAAGAGCATGTGGTGCTCTCATTTTGAAGTGCTAATTTGGTTCTAACTATTGATATCAATTTCAGGCATTTGTGGGGGTGGCTCCAGATCTTAATGCCATTGTAATTGCTTTCCGAGGCACTCAGGGAACCAGGTTTCATTTCTACTCTGGGCCGTGCTCATCATCCATGTGGTCTCATGTTTAATTTGACTGTATGGTGAATAAAAATGTCTTATTTTGCTAATAAGAAGTCTGACTAGTTTATTGAGATGGATCTCTTGCTAGACATATCAGAGTTGTCATACATAAGTCCTGCTCAAAAAGCATAGAACTTTAGCTCTCTTAGTCTTTTGGTGTAAAAGTGAATATGTACAAGAAGTAGACAGGTCCTTAGTTCTTTTCCATGTAGCTAGTAGTACTAAGTGCATATCATTTTTTCCAATGCAAATTTTAGTCAGTAGGTATCGTTTTATAACCCAAACCATCTTTTTGATCTTTGGGAAGAATGAATCTTGTGTATAGATTTACAGAATAGACGAGATTGAGGATAACAACATAAAATTTCCCATATTTGTAGGTCTCATTTGGATCTCTTTTTAATTTATTTATTTTTTGGTAAGTTCCTTTTAATTTGATTCAATTTTCAAGGCAGTCTCACTTAGAAATTAATATCAGTAATAACATTACCTATTCAAAAAATCAGTACTAACATTCATTGTTTGCTTCAGCGTATATCCCTTGCATCGTTGCAAGTGAATGGCCTCATTGCACATTTTTTGCCTTTTAAACATTGGTCTTAACAAATAATAAACGGTTGAAAGAGAATTTTATCATTGCTAAAGTTTTTATAGGTTTGACAGGTGTCAGTGATCACAATATGTGGATATTGTTTGGTACTTTAACTTTGTCTTGGGGTTTGGGGGGGGGGGAATAGAACTCTGGACCTTCATAAGTCCAGGCTGCTGGCTATTTTATTTGGATTCTCACCTGATGGAGCTGTTTGAACATTCACATTTTATGGAGCAGTGACTTCTTTTGATGTTCTGGTTGAATTATGTGGACCTTATATCTTGTTTTATCAAGCTTAAAGAATCACAGTGATTAAAGTAAATTGAATATCTCTAGTTTGAGAAATAACACGGACCACCCCTCTAGCTTCACATTTTGTTACAGGGACCTCCCCTACTTTTTATGTTAGTTAACAAGGCCATTGAACTGGATAAGGTATGCAAAATATGCTCTTAAACGACCATTAGTACCCTTGAGCAAAATTTCAATTTCCATGATATAATTCTTTTATGTTTTCAATATTATAATAATAATTAATTTTCTGATGATAACTGTGGTGTCCGCGCTAGCTTGGACTCCTCCGCTAATTCCACGATATACTTGTCACCTCAAACCAACAATGATTACTAGGTAACTATATCCCTAGGACAAATGGGAAGAAATCACCTAGTTCTTTGTCTTTATTGGGATTTGAACTAGAGACTTCATGGTTCACCCACTTCATTGACCACTAGGTCACACCGTTGGGTGCTTTTCAATTTTGCTTTTTGCCAAAAAAAAGAAGCTCCTGCAGTCATCAACACCACCCTTTCCGTGCCCGTTGCCACTGCCGCCTTCCAGAGGTTGAGCTAGGATCTGAAATTTATGGGTTACGAATTCTAGGATAGATATTAGGTGTTAGTAATTGGGTTTTAAATTTAATATTTGTACATATTTGTGTTTGGTATGAAGGAAAAATGTTTTTCTAGGAAATATTTCCTCGGAAATCAATTGGATTTCTTACTTATTTTGTAGTGTTTGTTAAGTAAGTAAAAAATAATTATCTCAAAAATATATTTATATGTAATCTAGCAAACCATTTATGGAGGTGAGATGGGGTGGGGTGGGGTTTCAAGGGTGGTGGAGGGGGGGATGGTCTAGAGGTGGGGGTTGGGGGTGCTGGATGAGTAAGGAAGAGATGATGAACTTGGAATGTCTCATATGGAACTTGTTTTCCCTACTTCCATTAAGGAAGTCATTTTCCCAGTTTTAAGAAACTTATTTTCCGAAAGAAAATGTTTTCCAAAGCATTTGACCAAACCAAACATGTGAAAATTGAAAAATATTTTCCTCCATACCAAGCACACCCTTAGTAAATTTCTTAATACAAATACATGATTTGAATTAAAGTTAATAGGTTCAACCGAACCCTTACGTGGGCTTGTAGCTCCACCCCTGTTGCCTTCCCATTCCCAATCAAACTCAGCCACATAAAAAGTGAAGGAGTTTTTGGTTAGGTGGGCATTTGAAATTTTGCCATTAGCTTGAGATGATTGGGAAGATAAGTTTTTCATCGCTCAAGGTAGAGGAAGTGCATTTAGGTTTTCGAGTAGGCAGAAAGTTCAAGTAATTCAGCTTTCTTTCTTTAATGGAGAAAAATATTGTGAAAGTGGAGAGACTGGGAAGCTGTCCAGACCTTTCATGTCTAATAGCCTATTTGGACAAGCTTTTGGGAAGCCGTAAGTGTTTTTATTTTATTTTAGGGAAGTGCTTCTTTTAGAGAGTTGAGATGCTTGTCCAAGCTTTCATGAAAAAACTAAGTATGTCTGAATAGTAGTAAATGTTGTTTTTTCTGTAGAAGAAAAAGTAACTTCTCCCAAGAAGAATTTTTGGAACCTTGGCCAAGCACAATTGGTGTTGCAACATTGCCTAAAGTGCTTTTCAAATTAATTAGCCAAACACAAACTGCTGCTCTTAATGTACTTCTTCGGAAAACACTTATGACAAAAGCACCTTTCAGAATAAGCAGATTTTTGAAGCTCTGGTCAGTCAGGCTATAAGTTGTGAAATGTAGCTCAAGAGATTCTTTTTTATCTTGCCTTGTGATTATGCCTAAAATCCACTAAGCACTGGTGGATCTGTTCATATAAAGTAGTATGCATCTCCAAAATATGGATGACTAAGTTCATTTGCTTTTTTGATACAGCATACAGAATTGGATAGCAGATCTATACTGGAAGCAGCTTGATATAGAATATCCTGGAATGGAAGATGCAATGGTGAGTGCACAAAATTTGGAATCTATTCTGCTTTGTTTTGTGTATTTATCATCTTTTCTGCAGGGAGATTAAAGTCAGTTTTGCATCTTGCAGGTGCATCATGGATTTTATTCTGCTTACCACAACACAACATTACGCCCTGGAGTGCTAAGTGCTGTTGAAAGTGCAAAAGAACAGTACGGAGACATTCCCATTATGGTGACAGGACATTCAATGGGAGGCGCCATGGCTGCTTTTTGTGGATTGGATCTCACAGTATGTTTTAAACTTGCTGCTATTTATGACTTTCCATCGACTATATATTTTGACCTGCTTTTCCAATTAGATTGTTCAGGTTATAGAATAACCTTGTAAGCTCTATTGCATTTGCACTCCCTGACGAATAGTTACATGTTTCAGTTTCCCACTTTGCTTCATAAATTATGAATTTATGATTTGACAAGATGCGTATTATATCTCTTTTACTAATATTTTCTATTTATCAGTTGTAGATGTTCATACTTATGATTAGAAAAGGTGGAACTGTATGCTTGATGGATCTTGTGACATAACAAGGCTTCCCCCCTCCCCCATCCTCCCCCAAAAAAGAAAAATGAGCTAGTGTTTCTATTGACTTATTTTATGTATGCTTATTCCAGGTAAATTATGGCTCGCGGAATGTTTCAGTTATGACATTTGGACAACCTCGAATCGGGAATGCTGCTTTTGCGTCCTACTATAGCAAATGGGTGCCAAATACAATTCGGGTCACACATGAACATGATATTGTCCCTCATTTGCCCCCATACTATTACTATTTCCCTCAGAAAACTTATCATCATTTTCCTAGGGAGGTAACTGTTCTACAAACATAACTCAAATATTTTGTGCCTGATTTTAATGTGTTTGAAATCCAGCTGTCAATTCAGTACTTGGAAAAATTGTACGGAATGAAATAGCAACCTTCCGTGAAGCGAATATCTTGAGTGCAGTGATTTAGCTATTCAAAAAAATTATTTATTAAAGAAAACAGTGTAACAAATTGAAGAATTTTGACTTGTACTTGAGCTCTTACTATATGTTAAAGATAATTATATATTTTTACACATTGTTGTGTGTTGCTCGCAATCCCCTTTTTTGCCTGAATAAATGGAAAGTATGTTGTCTTTTGTTATGTAAGTTTTATCAATTTAATGGTTGTTGTTGTAATTAATCGTTGGTTTAATTCTTGTATTTGAAATCTCCGATATTGCAGGTGTGGCTCCATAACCTAGGCTTTGGACTTCTTTCTTATACAGTTGAAAAGGTCTGTGATGATTCTGGGGAAGACCCTTCTTGTAGCAGGTAACTTCTATCTGTCATGGGCTTATCTGTAATCAATTTACAAGAGAACTGCAAATTGGCATATATTAAACATAGCTTGTGCTGGTCAGGTTAAAAAATAGAGGAGAAATCATTATAGTAAATTGATATTAGTAAAGGGCACACTGCAGTCTGCATCATTGTCACTATGCGGCTTCCTCCTTTATTTAAAGGAGGTTTGGTTCGTTCCACAAAACTGTGTAGATTAAAACTGTAGAGTCTCTGTGAAGCTCTAAGCTCAAAAAGTTCACTGGATTAAAGAGAAGGGGACATAAAGGATAAAACCAAAAACAAAGTAATAAAAGAATTGGTACTTTGTCCAGAATTGGTACTTTGTCCGACTAAATTACAGAAAAAGACGGAGGTTGTAGTTTCTCTGTTGAACAATCATATGTGTAAGAGCTTAATTGGTTTTTCTAAGTACAACTGTTTTACACCTCTCACTGTCAAATTCTAGAAAGAAATTTCCTCATTCCTATTTTGTTTGACCTAATTGTTATATATCTAGTAGATAACATTCTGCTTTCACCATGATCTTTTCAATTACTCTTTTATCATTCTTTGATTCAGCTATTTGTGTTTGGTCTTGTTTATAAAGCTATTACCTTTATAATTTGAAAATAATGCACCAATATCCAAAGATAAAACTTAAGATTAGTCAAGTCACCCCATTTGAACTGAAGTTTGGTCATACAAATCAGTTAGGGAGATGATAGTTCAAAAATATTCCTAGAGAGAAGCGAACTATTTTTTTTTCACCTTCTTCTTACCAAAGGAATTATGATATCAATATTGATTTGAATTGTCTCATAGCCAGACGCTATACTCCTATGTGAAACATGTCCGGTTACCAAAGGAGAGGCCTTCCTAGCCCCCGTCCCTTTACTGATTGTCCTTTGTGTTGTGGAGAACTCGCGGAATTTTGCTAGTGCTCTTGTTCTGTTTGCTAATTTTCTAAAATACTCCAGGTCAGTAGCTGGTAGAAGTATTAAGGATCATCTGACGTATTATGGTGTAAGATTAGGAGGTGAGGAATCAGGATTCTGCAAAATTGTGATGGATGATCGTCTTGCTGCATATAGCAAAGTTGATGTTGATGGAAATGTCAATCTATCCAGAGATTTTTCTGCTTCTGTTTTGAGGATGAATGTCGAATCTAATGAGAAAGGGCGGTCGATATAGAGGTTTTCTGGGATTATTTTCTTTGCCTATGGGGAGGTGAATATAGGTCCCTGGTAAGGCTAAATTTGAGTTGTATCCCAATCAATTGTGCAGTTTGGTCATACACTGGGGAGGTCATAATTTTAGTGTTTTTTTTTTTTTTTTTTTTTGTGGTATGTACATAACATTTATTTATGTAAATAATTTTTACACTATTGTTATTAACTAAACCCAGTGAGAATAGTGTAACTGTTCCAACTCTAAAACAGAAGTGACCAAGTGAAAGTATTATTAATACAGTTCATTTAACCAAAAGTTAATTATTGATCAGAAAGCTTGCACAACTCAACAAACCATATAATACTACAACAATAATAGTACAAGTGGGGGTCTTGGGGAGAGTGAGGTGTACACAGACTTTACACCTACTTTATATATGGCAGAGAGATTGTTTTCGAAAGATCAAACTGTGCTACAAGAATTATCCTTAGATGAAGTAAAGTATAAACATTTGAATTAGTATGCTATCATTATTTAGTAAAAATTACTAACATTTTGTACTTAACTATTCATGTTTTACACCATATGGTTATTTTACTTCTTATTTTGAGGATAATATGATTTTTAAAATGACCTTTATATAACATATTTCTCAAGTAAGGGACAAAAAATACAGTATTACTAATACACATCGAGCTTAGTTGGTTTATATGATAGTTGAAATGAAAACTTACCAATAATGAGTGACTAGAAGTACAATTCTTCCATCAGAGAGTTTACGCTCCATTGTTTTATTTTTTTAATCAAGTGCTAGTAGGGAATATAATTTAAATATTTATGCTGCATCAAGCAATATAAATAGACATAATCTAGCACACACTAATATGTACTAGTGATAAATAAGTTCATAACTGAAACTTCTCAGCGCAATTAAATTATGCGATGAACTGGATCGAAAAGCTATGAACTTGTAACCTCCATTTTAGTGATTTCCTTCTCAACTAACCCAGTCATTTCAATGGAATACAAATTATATGTTCAATTTACTCCGTACTAGACATGCCTCTGCTCCAATCTAGCTCCTTTGTTTTTCCAACATTTGACAACATACAATTCAAAATTATATAAATTTGTCTCTTCAAGAAAACATTACGGGTGTGTTTGGTATGGAGAAAAATATTTTTCATGGAAAATGTTCTCCTAGAAAATGTTTTCCTGGAAAACAAGTACATTTTGGACTTATTTTTTCATGTTTGGTTGGTCAGTAGAAAATATTTTCCGGAATTGATTTTTAGTGGTTGATTTATGAATGAAAATTTTTTTGATAGACATCTTTTATTTTTACTAGAGTAAAAAATAATTTATGAAATTAAATTTTTTTTTAAAAAAAAAATATTATTTTTTGGGATGGTGGTGGTGATTGTGGTGGTGGGGTAGTGGGTGGTGGGATAGGGGGGGCGGAGTGAAAAAATAAAAAATTAAAGTTGATAGTATTTTTAAAAAACAAAATTAATTTTTTGGGGGGTTGGGGGAGGGCGGCGGCTGGTCGGGGGAGGGGGTGTAGGAGTTTAAAAATCAAAATTTAAAGTTGAAAATATTTTTTAAAATCAAAATTAATTTTTCGGGGAGGAGGCGGGGTTGGGGGGGGGGCTGGTCGGTGGTGGATGGGGCGGTGGTCAGGATCGTGTGAAAAAATAAAATTTTGAAATTGAAAATATTTTTTTTAAATTGATATTTTTCCCAAAAAAAAAATGTAATTTGAAATTGGAGGAGAGTTTTGGAAAATGTTTTCCTTAATTTTTGAAGGAAAGTTATTTTCCTTAATTTTGAGGAAATTGAGTTAATTTGGAAAATATTTTCCAACTTTTATCCCAACCAAACATGGAAAAATTCATACCAAACACACTCTACAAGTTTTTTTCTTAATAAAAATATATTAAATAAAATTTCTAAATCAATGTTATAGTAGTTTATCCGTCATTTTTCGCACCTGTCCAATGAAGGAGCTAAAGGAATTTTAACAAAGAGGGATCATATTCCGAACGTGGATCAACCTACAAGAACAAAAACGATCAATTAAGGATCGTGGTAGAATAGTAAATACTTGTTCAGTCTTAAATCTTAATTAATGGTTTCAGATTTAAATTCTATAAATACAAAATAGATTTTGTTAGACAGCCCCTATTTTTCAGTGTGAGATTTTCTAACATAAATTTAAATTTCGTTGACTCTAAATTCTTACCATCTCCTTTCCAAAAAAAAAAAAAAGTAAATTATAGCAATATAAATAAACCATCTAGGAATAATATTTAGTCACATTCATAGGCCATAGCTCATACAAAATTATGCGTTTTGGTTGTATATTTTTTATTACTTGGTTAAATTACACGTAATCTCACTTCATTTTTATTATAATAACAAGTTGAATTATTTTTTTAAAAGTTACGTAATGTCAACTGTCAACCAACTAACTTGAAGGTCAAATGCCCAATAGATGCCCATAACGCCGTTATAACCTTCACTATTCCCCAATTAACGGTGCTTATCCGTTTTCTCTCCCATGCCCCCACCCAACTAACTAGATCTTATCTTCTCTCCCTCTCCACACCCCACCTTTACTTATACCTTAAAATATTATTTTTCGTCCATATTTACTTGTTCAATATTTGAAAAATAAATTTATTCTTACTTTTTATTTGAGTAAAATTCCACCAAATTAATACCTAATTAATCAATAACCTTTGAAATAATATTTTCCATCGATTTCAACTTGAGTAGATGGAAAAAATTATTATTTTTACAGAATAATTATATAATATATTTCAGAAACTCCCTATATAAGACACATGGTCCCATAAATATTATAAATTAATAATTCTTTAAAAATTATAAATATATCTAAAACAACTTACTAAAATATGATTCGTTTTGTTTTTTTGTTAAAATTTAAATATAGTTGAAATTCATCTCTAACTTTTCGTATTATAAATAAATATTTTGATGTTGTCTTTTCAAACTGCAACATAAAATTATAAAAAGTTTTTAATATGATAAATATTTTATTAGACGTATCTAGCTCCGAAAATATTGTATCATCTTTAATATAGTAAATAATTTATAATAATTATTTATAAAAATTAAAATAGATAATTTGGGACGGAGTGAATATTTCCTTATTTATTTCCATATATGGTATAGTATTAACCACTATTATTGTTGCAATATCCTAATGGGGGTATGGCTGCATATAAAGATCGTTTGTCCCCTTATTATAACGAAATGTCATATTCACTTTGATTGAATTTTGGGTTTTCAGCCCATTCCCCTTTGTCTCCTCAGCCCTCCTCCCTCGGCTATCTTGGTCCCGGGGGTGGTGGCTGTACTTTGTTTCCCTGCAAAAATATGGAAGGCTCCTGCAATGAACGCCTTTATTTTGGCAAAATGGGTTATGGGTATGGAAAAATAACGTATATTTATGTTTGTTTTTTCATGTGTTCAGATTTAGGATAATGTGCATCTTTAACTGTTTGATTAGTGAACTAAATGATGAAATGCCCTTATTTAGCTGGTGGGTTTACTTTGATTTTATGTTTTGTTATGTGGGGTTATCTGTATAAGCTTCAAGATTGAAACTTTGTTAGTGTCTGATTGGGATTTTAATTATTTGATTTGTGGGTATGTGATAGATGTGAGCACTATAGGAGAAGATGCAGGATTAGGGCGCCTTGTTGTAATGAGGTCTTTGATTGTCGTCATTGTCACAATGAAGCAACGGTAACTTTGTTAGAGAATTCCCTTTCATGATCTTGAAGTTACTCACTGTTAATTGTTGTATTATCAATCTGATGATGATTTGTTGTTTTTGTTTGATTAGAGCTTGTTGCGCAATATATATGATCGGCATGAACTGGTTCGACATGATGTAAAGCAGGTACTGTTTTGGGGATTATTATTCTTTGGTATTATGGTTTAGAAGCTCTGTCTTACATGAAGTGTGGGTTGTTTTGGTGTATCAGGTGATTTGCTCAGTTTGTGATACAGAACAGCCAGTAAGTGTCCCTTTATTTGAATTTGATTTTTTTCTTGGTTGGTGATATACGGAATCGAGTCTCTAATGTCTTTCTTTATTTAAATTTAGGTTGCTCATGTTTGTACAAATTGTGGTGTAAATATGGGAGAATACTTCTGTGAAGTGTGCAAATTCTATGACGATGATGTAATTATCCTATGCTTCTGCTGAATGAGATTCATTCATTGCCTCTAGCTTCATATAAGCTCAATGTCCTTTGTTCTTTAGGATCTAGACACTTTTATCGACTACTTGTATCAATGTTTTTATTTTATAACTTCATTTTTACAGACAGACAAAGAGCAGTTTCATTGTGATGATTGTGGAATCTGCAGGTTAGTATACACATTGCATTGTTAGCTTATTGAGGATACTTTGGTGCTTCTGAAGTCTGCTAATTAGAATATATTTTTTTGTGTAGAGTCGGTGGGCGTCAGAACTTTTTTCACTGCAAGAAGTGTGGTGCGCATTACAATTTCCTATTATTATATTTGAGACTCCATGGAAACTGCTCTCTTTTCTTAAGTTTGTTATATGTTACTTTGATTTTTCTTTATTTGCTAAACTGTGAACGCATTGGTGATTCTGTACTATGGGACTCTATTGGATTTCTGATCCTTTAAAATATTTTTCTATTTTGTTCCTGTTGTCGACTTGTCTTCTATAGGACCGAAGAAAGAATTTACTATTTACTAACATCAATTGGGCAGTATATAGATACGTTCTCCTTTGGTTACATCGTTGACTTAAAGACATACAAGATATGGATTCTTCAATCCTGTTTCTTGATTACAAAATGTGTTTGTATATTACAAGCATGGAAATTTCTTTTTACTTTATTGTGTACGTACTTGTAAATTATCACAGTCAATACAAAGATTTAATTTACACATTCTATTCTAGTTGTAAACACAGTTGTATATTCATGGTTCATTGGTCTTATATAGATGTATTCCTTTTTGTTTGTTGTGGTTGTCCTTTTCTCCCTTTCAAAATGTGGAATATTGGAGTTCTGTCCAAGTATTTCCTAGAGTTCTCATTGTGAAACTTCATCTAAGTGTGTTTGAGTGGTTGAAGCTCCCTGCTTTCTCATGTCAACTGGTTAATAAGTTGGTTGGCAAATCCAAGCAGAACAGTTGACAGCTTTTCAAGTTTTTTCCTCTTGCTTATAGCTGCCAAATGGGCCAGGCTGGTCCACTTAAACCCGAACCAGACTGGACCACTTAAAACCAAAGACCATGGTCCCCCTTCCCCTTGATTCGTCCCAGACTGGACTGTCCCTGTTGACAGACATACTCTTGCTAAGTTGGGAAATTTTCCAAATAAACTGAATATCTTACTTTCTTCCTTCTCTTTTTGATATACATCCTCTCAACAGTAGACATTCATACTATGTTGTGACATCTTCTATCTCTATCATTTCATTGCCGAAAATGTTATAGCTTCTTCACCTTATCTTGTTCATTCTGTAGGCTCTTGCTATTCAGTTAATTTACGTAATAACCACTCGTGTGTGGAGAACTCCATGCGGCATCATTGTCCCATTTGTTATGAGGTATTGTATATGAAGTGTTATACCTTGCTGTGGATCCTGCCACCAATTATTTCAATTCATGCTGCGATAATTTTTGAAATGCAGTATCTCTTTGATTCTCTTAAAGACACAACAGTAATGAAATGTGGTCACACAATGCACACTGAGTGCTACCACGAGATGATAAAGCGTGACAAGTAATCACTTAATCTTATATATTTATGCTGTTTGTTTGGTTCTTACTACATAAAAGGGTAAAAATTATGTTATTTGACTATCATTCTATCTGGAACTCAGATGCTGCTGCCCCATATGTTCCAAATCAATCATAGATATGTCGAGAGTTTGGAGAAGAATGGATGAGGAGGTATGTTTTTCGAACTGGTGCAAATAAAACTCTAGGAGGTTGGAGGAGTCCAATTTCCAGAGGATGCATCATATTATCATGTAAAAGATTTCCATGCTTAAGAAACTTGTGCACGGTTGATTACCTCTTAAGCTGCTAAATTAATTGCTGTTACTTCTGAAGGGATCAAACTTATATAGTACGTAGAACGTTAGTTTTGCATTTTTAACTGTACGAGGTTGGTCTGGGTCCAATTTTTTGAGGATGCAGTCTCATCGTAGAAATTCTCTGCATAGTTGAAAGCTTAGGGAAGGTTGATTACTTTTCCTACACATATTTCAAAATTCTCTGCATACTCAATTGTTCTGCTATTCTGAAATTATTTATGTTCTTTCTACATTAGTTGTTCTTGCCGGGTACTCCTTCATGTCAATGGCCTTGTTTACTTTGTGAACTAAGCAACATTTTCATCTCAGGCTAGACATGCTGTTTCCGTAACATTGCAGTTTCACTTTAAAACGAGGATTCTGAGAATTAAAAACTTTTAAATTAACTAAGCTTTTGCTTAAATTTTATTTTTGGAACTTTTTTTCAAGAATCGTATACACCCAGTTAACTCATATTCTGCCTCAACTTCAAAATCTTCTTTTCCAGATTGAAGAAACAATCATGCCTGAAGATCTCCGAGACAAGAAGGTATCATGCTTTTTTTCTTTATCCCATATTTTTGGCGCCGAACTGTTTAAGGTTCTGTTCTGTAGTACCTCAAAGAGATTTTTTAGCTTAAATGAAGATATGATAAATGCAGAATTTTTGGCTGATTCTTATATTTATATATTAGAAATAATTGAAGTCCAAGCTGAACCACCTTACATTTCAATCTTTGTAATCTTTGGCACATCTTTGCTTCTTACATTAACTATGCTTTAACCCATCTAACTTGATCAATCTGCAGGTTTGGATTCTATGTAATGACTGTAATGATACAACCGAAGTATTCTTCCACATTATCGGGCAGAAATGCCGACACTGTGAATCATACAACACCCGCATGATTGCATCTCCAGTTCTTCCTCAATAACAATTTTCTTACTGGAAAAAAAAAAACTGATTGTTGCATGCTGGAACCCAGTGGGCAGGTAACAAGAGAATGATTTATGGTGTGATTTTCACCAAATGTGATTCTTTTTTCAATCCTTTCTACATGATTTGCCGCCTTTGCAACACAACTCAACTTGCATAGCGGATGCATTTATCATATTATTTTTTCTTCAATGATGTGGAGTAGAAAATCCAACTGATCTGATACCATATAGAATGCATAATTATTGTATCAGAACAAAGTACATTGTAGTGCTATTATGTTAAGATTGCCAAGTGGATGAAGGTATTACAATTCATGTAACCATTTCGAACCCCGAAAGGGCTTGCTGTAACATGCACAAAATTTATAATCACTGTGAATATGTACTATATAAAGGAGCTTTTTGGTTGTACTTGTTCACATGCTTCTGGCCCTTTAAAGATCTTGCCCTGTCTTATTAGCTGATGTTTGCTGACAAGATGATAAACTCAGACAAACATACACAGCCAAATTATATCAAATTACAATGCTTAAGTGATTAAATGAAGTGAAAATGAATGTTAATTAACCATAGATGAATGAGAAATATGTATACACAAACAGGTATCATGTATTTTATTGATTCAGTGCAAATACCATGTGCTTGTAAATTTTTATCCCCTTCTTTCCCAAAAAAAGAACACCCTCTTTTTTTCCTTTTTGAAAAATAGTTACCATCATGCTAATGGATCCATATACTACCACGACTTATGGTGAAATGAATAGGATCCTCCATCCTATTTCAACTATGAGTAATAATGGATCCAATTACTACCACGGGTTATGCTGAGATGAATAGGATCCTCCATTCTTAATTAGAGGTTTCGAACTCGAGCTATAGGAATGAAAAATTGCAGTAGAGTCTGTACACAGATACCAATCCCATAATGTGCTATATATACTAGTCACAGATTGTAGGTAAATACACAAAAAAAAAGGATCCTGTAGTTTTAGTATAAATATGATAGCAGCATAATGCATGCTGCATCAAAAGTAACTGTGAAATTGGATATCCTAATTACTCCAATTATTCGAAGAGGTTATAGATGTAGCAGCAATTATTCTGAAACTCCAAGGAACTGAGCAAAGCTTGGATATTTGGGCTCCCATCCTAGTTCAGCACGAGTCTTTGAGTTGTTTAACTTCTTCCCTAAAGGATCACTAGTTCCTGAGAGAAATTATACATAACCGTTTCACGCATGACTCTTTAGGCAAATAAGAGTAACTATAAAGCCAAAGGATAGAATCAGTTACCTGTGAAACCCTCAAACTTCTTATCAAACTTGCCACTTTTATCGACTAAGTCCATCACTTCCTGCCTGCAATGAGCACAAGGTAATACAACATAGGTCAGAAATTCTGAATATCTTAATTACTTGACCCAAACACGGAGAGTATTCAAATGGAATGACCTGGATACAGGGTGGTTGTCACAGCCCAAAAAGATCCGACCACGAAGTCTCTTCTTCAAGATGGTAACTGACAATGAAGCTGCATCCTGTTGGAAAAGACAGGTCAACACATCACTATTGGTGTAATTATACAAAAGGGCAACCTCCGGACTGAACATGATGTAAAAGATAAATGCATAGTCACCTCATAATGAATAAGATTGAGGATGTGGTCAGGGCGAATATCACAGCTCCCTTTATGTAACCAGTATATATGTGCACCTCTATCTGCTTTGTGTTAATGGTTAAGGTAGGCACATAAACAATAAAGATCTAAAAGCTCCACAGAAAGGATATATGCCAACTGAAGCACGTAACGAAGGATATATAAAGGCCAGCCAATCTAACTACACAGCCATCAAAGTCCAGCGCTACTTTCTCTGCCTTGAGAAGTACATCGGTTCTAGGACTTCTCCCAATTGGAACTACAGGGCCATCCTATACATTGACATAAAAAAGATGTTCAGCTAAAAAAAAAAGAAAAAATGAATACCTCTGGGATACACATGACTCATTCTATCAAGTTATAAGCTTCATAAATTAAAATGCATTAGTTCCTCTAGAAAGGCAACTTAAACACTATATCTTAATGTTTAATACATAACATCCCACCTTGAGTTTATCAATCAGAACAAGAAACTGTTACTTGAATAATGTTTTATAAGATTAAACACCTCGTTTATTGCTCCATTGTCAAAGCAGTCATATGGTGCAGAGCTTGACGTAAATAGGAAGGAACCTTCACCATTCCAATTTAATGCAGCCTCCCTGCTCATTTCACATGCAAAAGAGAACTTAATTACTAGTGGATTGAGCTTTTACATTAAACCACATTGCATGAATGAATCAATTTGATCAACATCACCTAATCAAGTCAGAAGCCGAAAAGCAAAAAGGCTGAGTAACTCATACTCATGAAGAAATCTATAAGAAAAGAGATACTTATTATTCCATAAATAAAAGCGGTTTTATCTCTAAACCCTATGACATGCAACACAACTTAATACCACTAGTTGGTATATATTGCTCACCAAATAAAATTTCCCTTTTACCAAAAACCCAGAAACACAAACACGGTTTTGCTCATTAGTGAACCATGAATTACCACAGTTTCTGCTATTCATCAAGAAACTATCCACCTTGTTATTGTTTTTTACAAGAAAGATTTTGATATCAGCATGACTAATACGCCCCAGAAAATATGAAACTTGATATCAAATAATGCCATTATAGATAGGGAGTTTAACCAATTACTATTAACCTTACCTAATGTCACCAGCGTAGTCTTCAGTCTGAGATGGAGGAGCACAGAATATAACATAAGGGAACTTGTAAGTCAGCTTGGTTTGTTTGGAAGATGGATTAATTCCCATTTTAATCAGTTCATCATGGTGATTGGTGGTCACTGTCTGCCCATATATCTGACAGCCTGGGTATTCCTGCCACATTAAAGTATTCACAACTCTTAGCATCTAATTTCAAAAAGCACATTCCATAAGCAGCACAGAAATCCACTAGTTCGTTACAGTTACAAGGCGAGAGTCTCATGCTCTAAATACAATATATGCTTCCAACACCGATTCAACTTAAAAAAAACAGGAAGTGGTTGGCTATGATCATGCTATTTTTGAACTGGTGTACACACACAGAAAACTTATGGTCCTTCTTTTAAAAGAACAATACCTCTCTCCATTTTTCAGCCACTAAACGACCAAGCACACCAGGTCCAACAATCAGCAGGTCGTTCGCTCCAATGTTACCCCTAGATGAAGCCCCCAATTCTTCACTTGGAGCATCTTCAATAACCAAAAAATCAGACAACAAAAATCAAACTAGAGAATACAATTTCAGAAAGAGATGCATATATCATAGGAGTAAAGCATGAAACATTCTTTCTAAACATAAAGTCATCAGCAATTGAATTCAATTGTATGCTTAAAATTGCCAACAACTTATTTTGCCCAAAATATAAAAGCAGTCCGGTGCACAAAACATCAGGTAATCACACAGGTTCGGTAAAGGGCTGGAGCCAAGGGATGTGATGTAGTCTATCCTAATGCAAACATTAGTGGGAGACAACTTTATTTTGCCACAATCACATTAATTCCTTTCAACAAAACTAAGTCATTCTATAAGACTTGATCTAATTAGCAGGATAACAGTGAATGACGCACTTCAATGATGATCGCTGAAGGCACTGTTTTAAAACACTCGCAAATAGTTCGATGGGATTGCTAAGAAAGTAATCAAATATCCTCAGAATTTAGTAATCTAATGGTATCAAATACATCGAAATAGCCGTCAGTGACATCACTCATCAGCAAGTAACTGTTCAAATGAAACTCAATCGCATAAACAAAAAAGTAGAAGCAACAGTTAGTTGTTTTCGGTACTAAAATCAAGAGCTGATCAGTTAATTAGTATTTTCAAATCGTAATTCGTATCATTAGCGATTGGAGTACCAATGGCAGAGGAAGAGTTGACTTGGAGAGAATTGCCGGACATTGTTGGTGATGAATGCTTCAGGGGAGCGTAAGTTGAGAGATTGGAAGGGAAGAAAGTGAGGTTGGAGTTGGAGGTTTGAAGATGGCAGCCAATTCTGGTAGCTAAAGCAGTAGTAATAAATGTAATGGTGCCCATGGATGGATAATCGAGAGGAGATAGATATTACTGTTCACAGCAAAATCAACTTTCTTTTACTGGGCCGCCACTCTTTCACTTGGGTCACGCTACCCATGTTACACTTCCACCTAATTGAAATCCTTGTATCTTAATTTTACGAGGGAAAATTACGCGGTTAAAGTAAACTTATACTATTTAATTAGTTATTATAGTTGTCGTTTGCTATAATTATCACTCGCGATTAACATTATACATTAATTACATGGGCTGACTTTGAGTTTGTATAATTAGTCACGTTTGTATATGTTTAATTCGCCAGAATAGACAAATACATATGTATAATATACAATTATCTAACCAATATACATATACTATTAACCTCTCTCCCACTCTCTTTCCTCTCTCTCC
Source organism: Solanum sitiens (assembly GCA_016801875.1). Lineage (NCBI taxonomy): Eukaryota > Viridiplantae > Streptophyta > Magnoliopsida > Solanales > Solanaceae > Solanum > Solanum sitiens. Next base: position 1,468,621 of record JABWTJ010000168.1, read on the forward strand.
CTCTCCCAATCTCGCTTGCCATAAATACAAGTTCATATGTATAATATACAATTATATATATATACAACTCACCTCTCTCCCACTCTCTGCCCTCTCTTGCTCGCCTCTCTCCTCTTTCTCCCAATCTCGCTCGTCTCTCTCCTCACTCTCCCAATCTCGCTTGTCATATATACAAATGTATATGTATAATATACAATTATATACATATACAATTCACCTCTCTCCCACTCTCTGCCCTCTCTCGCTCGCCTCTCTCCTTCCTCTACCAGTCTCTCTCGTCTGTCTCCTCCCTCTCCCAATCTCTCTTGCCGTATATACAAATACATATGTATACTATATAATTATCTAACTGATATACATATACAATTCACCTTTCTCCCACTCTTTTCCCTCTCTCTCTCGCCTCTCTCCTCTCTCCTCTCTCTCTCAATCTCGCTCACCTCTCTCCTCCATATAACATGTAGATATGAATAGTAATTATCAAATTATAGCTATGGAGAGTAATTAGAAAATTTTCCATTTTCTAAGTATTTATGTACAAACACACTTGATAATTAATGTCTTTTTTATACTAAATGTATGGAGCTGATGCTAGATACATTAGATATTTGATACCATGACACTAAACATATCTGTATATAGAAGATTGAGTAAATAACACATATACTAAGAAGGGGCGGACCTAGGTTGTGTCTATGGGGTTCACTCGAATTCCCTCGATCGAAAAATTATGTTATATATAGAGGATCGAATTCTGATTTTATGTGTATATATATTAAAAAGGATCATCTGAAAATAAGTGAGAAGTGTTAGCTCAATGGATAAGGGGTCAGGCAATTCCTCTTCTCTTATTCTTTTACCCTTTTTAATTCATGAAATTAGTCTCAACTTTTAAACTTGGATCATCTTCTCTTTTTCATTATTTATTCTCTTTTATGTCATTTTTTTTCTTCTTTGTTTTTGTTTAAATTCATTACTTATATCTATTAGTAATTTTGTTACAATAAATATAATTTTGTGTACAACTCTTTACAAATGATGAATTATATATATAAAGATAAATAAGATGTAATTAAATGAAGAAATTAAAAATCGTCAATATCCTTTTAATGATATATATTTAATAGAATTTATGGAATTTCTTTTCTATTTTTTCAATTCTAGATTAGAGAGATGGAAACTAAACTTATTTAATTTATTTGTTATTTTTTTTCAACAAGTGATGACTAATCTAGTAAATTAAATTACATTAACTAAAAAATTGACTATGCCATTTATTTGTCTTTTGAATATGCATTATAATATAAGTAAATCTATACTTACACACTTTTAGAGAATCTTCGTGATTTTCCTAGTAATATTTGTCTGAATGGATACTAATTTAATAAATTTTAAAATGCAAAATAAAAGTATAAAAAGTACAACAAATTTTAAGAATGTTCAATGGAATAGGGTAAAAGTATGAAGCAATGCTTAATGTGGTACGATAAGGTAATATAAATTTAGTGGGTTTAGGTAAATATTTTTCTTCTCCGTCTCGCTTCCTTTTTCATCCTTTAATTTTCACGTGTTTTAGGAATTAACTTATGTAATACAACTGAGCCACTAATTTTTTTATCAACGTAACTTTGTTCTCAATATCTTTGATTAGTTTGATATTAACATTTATCAACCATTGAGATACTTGTCCGAAAAACATGTCGGGATTACTGCGCTCACCGCGCACTTCCATTACCACATGAGTTTTATCTTTAAATTTCAAACCCACTGAGCTTAATTCCTGATTCTGCCACTGAATTACTAAAGAATGACAAATCAAGAGAGGTGAGATACATTCATCTGATTTAGTTTATCAAGAGTCAAATTAACTTGGATACGATATGTAACTAAACAAGTCAAACTTGGATAAGATATGTAACTAAAGAAACTATCATTTTGTTGAGTAATTAACACATATATTAAAGTGTCTTATGCAAGTTGCTCTATACTTTCACGGGGTATTCTATTTAGTCGCCTCTATTTAACTTGTGCTATTACCTAATTTAGGTGAACTTCAGATAAAATTGTTTTTTTTTGTTCACTTATTTTTAATTTTTTTCTCTTCACATTCATTCAATCCAACAAAAATAAGACAAAAAAAGGAGGAGGAGGACATACCCCCATTCAAAGTAATTTAAAAAATACTCATTCTCTTATAAATAATTACAACACATTTCCCCTTCATTAAGACTGATTTCGCTTAGCTGATACTAAATCATTATCATATACTGTATTGGTATTATAAAGATTGATAATTTTATTTAGGGAGAATGACAAACTAATAATATAAAATAAATATAGTAGCTACCCTTTGATTTATTTGTGTTCCATAGCAAATTGTTTGCCAGTCCCTCTCTCCCTCATATTATCGTTCGCCACTCTCCCTCTCTAGCCCGCTTCCTGTCGCTCGCCTCCCTCACATTACAATAGAATTGTAAAAATTATGTTTCTAATTGTATAAAGCGAGAGAAAATTGTATAAACGCATACAAATACATATATATTCGTCCTATACACTTATAATTATACAATACAAATATTTCCCTGCCCAAGTCTCTTTTGACTTTCTCGTTTTATACAAATTCAAATTGTATATAATTTCTCTCTTTCTCGTTTTATATAATTTGATTCAATTGTATATTCCCTGCACAAGTCTTTTTGCCTTTCTCTCTTTCTCATTTTATACAAATTCAAATTATATATAATTTCTCTCTTTCTCGTTTTATACAATTCAACTATCTTTCTCGCTTTCTCGTTTTATACAATTTAAATTGTATATAATTTCTCTCTTTCTCGTTTTATACAATTCGCTTTAATTGTATATGTATAGCGAATTATATATATATAAGTTTGTTATGGAGCGCAATTATGCAAACTTTGCTATAGCATACATATATGAATTTTGTGTTTGCTATATGTGAAAGTTGCTTTTTTATTTAATTGATACTAAATATGTATGTAAAGTGTATTGGTATAATTAAGGTATCTTATTCAAAAATTACTCATTAGTCAATGATCGTATATGATAAAACTATATATATGTATATTGTTGTGGTATCATTAAGATTTCTTGTTCAGAAATTACGCATTAGTCAATAATACTATAAGAGTATATATATGTATATTGTTGTGGTATCATTAAAGTTTGTTGTTCCGAAATTACTCATTAGTCAATGATAGTATAAGACTATATACATAATCTTGTACCAGTATCATTGACTAATGAAAATCTTTTTAACAAGAAATCTTAATGATACCAATACAGTATATATATACTGATGTAGTATCAATTGAGCGAAATTATTGTTAACAACCTGTATTTATAAGGTTAGCCAAAAAACAGAAACAAAAATAAGATGAAATAGACAGAACACAAAAATAATCCGAGTCCACAGAAATTACTGTATCTCCTTAAGAAATTTAATCCCCTCACTGTACCCGAGGTTATGGATTAATTTCTCCCAAGATAAAACGGATTAATCATGTTAAAGAAATAGCGGTACCTCAAACTTCTTTAACTTCAGCGAACTTAAGAACAGTAACAAGCCACACAGACTCAGTCGATCGACACTTTGATTTTGAGAGAAAAAATTATATGCAGAGAAGGAAAAATTTTCAGTGTTTAAAAAACAAAAATGACTTCCTTTTATAGCCATTTTCAGCAAGAAACGTGTCTGTTCAGAAAAATCTGTTCAGACCCATTTTATGTAGAGAGTTGCATCTTTTGGAAAAAATAACAATTTTTCGAAAATTGTGTCTGTTGGGAAAGTAGCGATTTTTCAGAAAGAGTAACAACTTTTTGGAGTTACTGTTATACGCGAATTAATTCTGTTAATTAAATAATTAACTAACATTCTGAATTAATTTATAAGATAATATTAACAGGATTTATTTGATTAACAAAAAATTGATTAAATAAATTTTGTCCAAAAAATTTAACAATCAATCACATCCAAATCCGAAGTCGAGGCCGAGCGACGACGACGGCGCGAGGGGGAACCTTCTTCTTAGCTCTTTAAGAAGCAAAGGAAATATTTCCTTATATAAGGACAACAATTTCTCTTTCTTTTGCCGATATGGGAGAAATGACTTTTCATTTACACTTTGCAAATGACTTTTCATTTGCACTTTGCAAATGACTTTTCATTTTCCCTCCAAATTAGTTCCCTCACTTTTCATATTCTCTCTTTTCTTTTCCCATTCACACTTTGCTAAACCCAAGAATTCCCCACATGAATGGGGAATGACTATTGTTAAAACATATGCATGAAAAACTTGTGTGTCTTGTAAGTAAGGTTTAATCGCATCTGGATAAGTAGGTTTTTCATTAAACTTTTCGTAGTGAATATATATCGGATATACTCGATCAATCGATAGATTTAATGTCTTTGAACCGTCGAACTTTGGTGTATACCTAGACAACATAAGTCACACAATCAACCCTTGAACTATTCTTAGTTCTCATTGTTTTGTTCGTTTCAGCCATGAACACATCTCGAATAGTAAGTGCTTAAAGAACTGGCCTTACCGGATTCTCCTTGAAGTGGCTTACACTTCACACTTACATAGGTGATTTCTAAATGTGTTATCCCGTAGATACACCATTTGATATAACCTGTATCAAACTTAGAAACCATTAAAAAGTCCTTATGCCTTTATCCTAGATACTGAACATTGTCTCATCATGAGAATGGACCATAAAATAATTTTTGACAATGTTGAACCGTCATCAATGACTTTATTTTATCTCCTTGAACCTAGATCTTGGGATCTCCAGTCTTCTAGGTAGAGTTACCGCCACGATGACTTGTTCTCAGCCATAGTCCCATTCCCGTCGATGATTTCTCAACTCCCTCTCTAGTTAGGCCTTTTGTAAGTGGATCCGATACATTATCCTTTGACTTCACATAGTCAATTGTGATAATTCCACTAGAGAGTAGTTGTCTCACAAAGTTATGTCTTCGTCTTATGTGACGAGACTTGCCGTTAAACATAACGCTTCCAGCCCTTCCTATTGCAGCTTGACTATCACAGTGTATGCAAATAGGGGTCATTGGTTTGGGCCAAAATGGATTATCTTCTAAGAAATTCCGGAGCCATTTAGCTTCTTCACCTGCGTTGTCTAAGGCGATGAATTCAGACTCCATTGTAGAGCGAGTTATACATGTTTGTTTGGATAATTTCCAAGATATTGCTCCTCCACCAACAGTAAAAACGTATCCACTTGTGGATTTTATTTCAGTTGACTCAGTAATCCAATTTGCATCACTATATCCTTCAAGAACTGCTGGATATTTGTTGTAATGCAAAGCATAGTTTTGAGTGTCATCTAAGTATCCCAAAACTCTCTTCATTGCCAACTAATGATTTTGATTGGGATTACTTGTGTATCGACTCAGTTTACTGATAGCGCAAGCTATGTCTGATCGTGTACAATTCATGACATACATCAAGCTTTCCAACACTCTAGTATAGTCCAATTGAGACTGACTTTCACCTTTATTCTTTGCAAGATGAAGGTTCACATCAATTGGAGTCTTTGCCCTTTTGAAATTCAAATATTTGAATTTTTCAAGTATTTTTTGAATATAATGAGTTTGAGACAATGCTAGACCTTTAGGAGTTTTGAGAATTTTAATTCCCAAAATCACATCAGCAACTCCTAAATCTTTCATATCAAACTTACTAGCGAGCATACGCTTAATACTTTTTATATTAGCAATGTCCTTGCTCATTATAAGCATGTCATCCACATATAGGCATACAATGACTTCCTGATTTGGAGTATATTTAATGTAAACACATTTATCGTATTCATTGATCTTAAATCCATTTGACAACATGATTTGATCAAACTTTGCATGCCATTGTTTTGGTGCTTGTTTTAGTCTATAAAGTGACTTAATAAGTTTGCACACTTTCTTTTCTTTACCAGGAACTACAAAACCCTCAGGTTGTTCTATGTAAATTTCTTCTTCCAGCTCTCCATTTAAGAAGGCGGTTTTCACATCCATTTGATGGATTTCAAGACCGTATACTGCAACTAAGGCAATTAACATGATGTAATCCTAGTCACTGGCGAGTATGTGTCAAAATAATCAAGACCTTCTTTTTTTCTAAAGCCTTTGACAACAAGTCTTGCTTTATATTTGTCAATAGTTCCATCATCTTTAATCTTTCTTTTAAAAATCCATTTTGAACCCAAGGGTTTGTTTCCTGGAGGAAGATCAACTAACTCCCAAGTATGATTGCTTAGGATTGATTCAATTTCACTATTGACAGCCTCCTTTCAAGAGGTTGAGTCGCTAGACAACATTGCTTCCTTAAATGTTTGAGGTTCACTTTCAAGAAGAAATGTTACAAAATCAGATCCAAATGAAGTAGATGTCCTTTGACTTTTACTACGTCTTGGACTTTCTTCATTGGGTTCATTCTCTTTTGGTTCTTCTCTGGGTTGTTTAGACCCCCCACTAAATGACTCAAGTCTAATTTTATACGGATAGATATGTTCAAAAATTCAGCACTATCTGATTCCATTACCGTATTATCATGAATATCCGCATGTTCGGATTTATGAACCAAAAAATTGACATACCTTACTATTTGTGGCATATCCAATGAATACACAATCCACAGTCTTAAGCCCTATTTTTACCCTTTTAGGTATAGGAACTTGGACTTTGGCTAGACACCCCCACACTTTGAAATATTTCAAGTTGGGTATTCTACCTTTCCATTTCTCATATGGAATAGCTTGTGTCTTTGAGTGAGGCACTCTATTAAGTATTCGATTTGCTGTAAGAATAGCTTCCCCCCACAAGTTCTGTGGTAAACCTGAACTTATAAATAATGCATTCATCATTTCTTTTAAAGTCTGATTTTTCCTTTCTGCAATTCCATTAGATTGAGGAGTGTACGGAGCAGTAGTTTGATGGATTATTTCATTTTCTAAACATATTTCTGCAAATGGAAATTCATATTCTCCGCCTCTATCACTTCTGATCATTTTGATCTTTTTATCCAATTGATTTTCAACTTCATTTTTATATTGCCTAAATGCATCTATTGATTCATCCTTACTATTTAGCAAATAGACATAACAATATCTAGTGCCATCGTCAATAAAAATTATGAAATACTTTTTCCCACCATATGTTGGTGTTGACTTCATGTCACAAATATCAGTGTGAATCAAATCTAAAGGATTTGAATTCCTTTCAACAGATTTATAAGGATGCTTAGCATACTTAGATTCAACGCAAATTTGACATTTTGATTTATTGCACTCAAATTTTGGCAAAATATTTAAGTTAATCAGTTTTCGCAAGGTTTTATTATTAACGTATCCCAAACGTTCATGCCATAAACATTTAGACTCAAGCAAGTAAGAAGAAGTAAAATCTTTATTCATATCAACTGCAATTACATTGAGTTTGAAAAGGCCATCACTGAGGTAGCCTTTTCCTACATACATATCATTCTTACTTACTACTACTTTATCAGAAACAAATACACATTTGAATCCATTTTTAGTCAGAACTGAAATTGAAACTAAATTCTTTCTCAATTCTGGAACATACGAGACCCTATTCAAAGTCACCACCTTGCCTGATGTCATCTTTAATAGGACCTTGTCAGTTCCTTCCACCTTTGCAACATCGGAGTTTGGCATAAACAACTTCTCATCTGTAAGTGCTGGAGTATATGATGAAAATAATTCTTTGTTGGCACAAACATGACATGAGGCACCAGAATCTATCCACCATTCTCTTGGATTTCCAACCAAGTTACATTCTGAAAGCATTGCACAGAGATCGTCCATTTCTCCTTTGAATTTAGCCAAGTTTGCTTGATCCTTATTTTTATTGTCCTTCTTAGGACCCCGACATTCAGTAGCCCTATGACCATGTTTACCACAATTGAAGCAGTTTCCATTGAATTTCTTCTTATGAGGATTGCTTTTTGGACCAGATGCTTTGTTTCTTTTCTTTACTTTTGTGGGATCTTCTTCAACAATATTTACTCCAGATATTGCTGAGTCACCATGTGACCTTTTTTCTGCAGCCGTATTATCCTCTTCGATTCTCAACCTTACTATGAGATCTTCAACATTCATCTCTTTGCGTTTATGTTTCAAATAGTTTTTGAAGTCCTTCCACAATGGAGGTAACTTTTCAATAATTGCAGCCACTTGAAAGGCATCATTCACAATCAATCCTACATTAAAGATTATGTGAGTATTAAGAAAAAACTTAATATTTCTAACATAGGCATTAAATAAATTTATACCTTCAGCAAGGAGATCATGGATTATGACCTGGAGTTCTTGAACTTGCGTGACGACGATTTACTATCTATCATCTTATAGTCCAGAAACTTTGCCACTATGAAATTCTTCATTCCGGTATCCTCTTTTTTGTACTTCTTTTCTAAAGCATCCCAGAGTTCTTTTGAGGTTTTGACATTGCTGTACACATTGTACAGATCATCTTGCAGGCCACTCAGAATATAATTTTTACACAAAAAATCTGAGTGTATCCATGCTTCTGTTACCAAAAATCGTTCTTCAGACGGAGTATCATCCGACATAACAGGAACATTCTCATTAATGAACCTCTGCAGACTCAACGTAGTGAGATAGAAGAACATTTTTTGCTACCATCTCTTGAAGTCGACTCCAGAAAACTTTGCAGGTTTCTCTGCCGGCGCTAAGGCAGCATTTGAACGATTGTGTGCAATCGATGTTGTTGCAGCACTCACTGTTCAAGCATTGACTTAACTTGAATTAGTCATTTTTTTTCTGTCACAAATGAAAGATAATTTTAGTATTTGAAATACTAACAGTAAAAAATAAATCTTTACAAAGATTGTTTCTGATTTAACAATAAAATTTTTATGTTCTTTTAATCGTTAATCGAATGAATTTCAAAAATTCAAGCAGAGTAGAAAACCATAAAGGTTTTAATCTCCACAAATCTCAAATACAGAAACTTATTAAATTTCTTAAGATTGTTATCAACCTGTATTTATAAGGTTAGGCAAAAAATAGAAACAGAAATAAGATGAAATAGACAGAATACAAAAATAATCCGAGGCCACAGAAATTACTGTCTCCTTAAGAAATTTAATCCCCTCACTGTACCCGAGGTTATGGATTAATTTCTCCCAAGATAAAACGGATTAATCTTGTTAAAGAAATAGCGGTACCTCAAACTTCTTTAACTTCAGCGAACTTAAGAACAGTAACAAGCTACACAGACTCAGTCGATCGACACTTTGATTTTGAGAGAAAAAATTATATGCAGAGAAGGAAAAATTTTCAATGTTTGAAAAACAAAAATGACTTCCTTTTATAGCCATTTTCAGCAAGAAACGTGTATGTTCAGAAAAATTTGTTCAGACCCGTTTTATCCAGAGAGTTGCGTTTTTTGGAAAAAATAACAACTTTTCGGAAATTGTGTCTGTTGGAAAAGTAACGACTTTTCAAAGTTACCGTTATACGCGATAAAAGATAATATTAACAGGATTTATAAATTTATCAATCAATGACATCTTTTGTCAAATTCGAAGCCGAAGCCGAAGTTGAGGCCGAGCGAGTGACGTCGACGGCGCGAGGGGACACCTTCTTCTTAGCTCTTTAAGAAGTAAAGGAAGTGTTTCCTTATATAAGGACAACAATTTCCCTTTCTTTTGCCGATATGGGAGAAATGACTTTTCATTTGAACTTTGCAAATGACTTTTCATTTTCCCTCCAAATTAGTTCCCTCACTTTTCATATTCTCTCTTTTCTTTTCTCATTCACACTTGCTAAACTCAACAATTATCAACCTTAATGATACCAATACAATATATGATACTTAGCGAAATTAGTTAGAGTATGTAGTGTAATTATTTAGTGAGTATGAATATAAAGGAATATAGATTTGTAATTATTTTACTTTTATGAGTATTTGCTTAAGTTTCCCCTTTATTTTTCCTGTATTATTTATCCTTCAATTTTTTTTTTATTATTATTATTTACCCCCTCCCCCGCAACAATAACTTTATATCTTGTGCATACATGCGCCTATACTAAACAAAACAAAAAAAGAGGACTCTTAATATCTTATTTCATATAATATTTGTTGGATCTTATTGTCTTTCAAGTCTCAACCTTTTTCTATGAATGGAGTCTTCACTTTTTATCTGTAGTATATAGTTTAATCGAACATGAATATTTTGAAGAGATCTTAAAAATGAAAAAATACAAAAACATAAATAAATAAATTCAAGAAAGGGATAATTAAATAATATATAAAAATAAGTTTATGGGGCAAATAAGATGGAAAAAGTAAATTTAGAGGGGTATAATTAATATTTCATCTGGTGTAAGTGTATGGCTCATAATTTCATATAGGTTTACGTGTATTTCTCTGTCTAATCTAGAAAAAGTTTTTTGAACATATTGATCAAACCCTTTTTCATTTGAATGTTGAATTTAAAGTGTCATTTTCCACTAAGGATATAAGAGTAGTGTTTTTATGGTTTTGATGAAATATCCAACACTTCTCCATACTCTTGAAATAATTTTTTCAAATTGGGGTCTTAAATGTTGAACAAAAAGAATGGAAACAACGACTCAGAGTTTATCATGTTGAAGTATGTGACTATCTCATCTAAAAACTTAAATTGCTAGAGAGAACATATTTTTGTTATTTAATTATATTCTCAACATATATATATATATATATATATGAAAATAGAGTACAATGTTATTTGGCACGCGTGGTACGTATACACATACTCTTTCACCCATCTTGACATATTTCCTCTCAAAATTGTTACATTGATTTCCAATACAACTATAACAAAAAAGACTTTTAGCGACAATAACATGTATAATATCGGTTTCAAATGATGGATCTATTGGTTAATTTTAGGTGATAATATATGTTTGAATGATGCAAATTATGCTAATTATATCACAAGGCAGACTGTATAAGACCAATTCCAGGAGCTGTTGATGGCAACACTTTTTCAATCTTCATAGCTTGATTAATATGATAATAATAAGGTGAATTATCATATTTTCCTTTCCACCTGTTCATAAGTTGAGATGCAAAATTAAAGTTACTCAACATTATTACTTAGGTATAGACGATTCTATACTTAATGCAATAAATAAAGTAGAAATCATATATGAAAAAAATTAAAAATTAATCGATTTGAACCTGTGCTCGTTCTTTTCTGAAATCTGGAGCTCCAAATGTTGTTCGAAATTTTTGAAAATCAAGTTGAGTTGCTCATCCTTCACGTCGTTTAGAGTGGTAGGGCACCACTGAAAATTTGGATCGAGAATTCAATATAATTCATATAACGAATTTTAACATTTGAGATTGAGACGTAATTGTTATTATCATACATATTATATATTAAAACTGTGAAAGCATAGTATAAATTATTACACATGGAAAGAAAAGGATAATACCTTGGGAGAGTTATCCTTGTTAACGACGATAGCCCTTATGCCCTTTATAATTAAAAAAAAATTACAGAATCAGCTAAGGTTTAAAAGTACCAAAGTGTTTTTCAAACTTAAATATTTGCAATCAAAATTAAAATAATTTATGTATACTTGAAATTAAACTTGAAAAGCTATATGTATGTACCTCATAGAAATCATTAGATGTTGTTCTCCTTAATATGTTATTCGAGATTCTGAATTCTTTCTTCAAACACTCAGATAATGTTTGTTTCCTTCCTTCTCGAATCTACATAATAATTTTAAATATTAGTGTATAATTTAGTAACCTTTTTTTGTTTTTGTTTTATACCTTGACAATGTAATTTAATGTATTAAAACATAAGTTATAGTCCATTTTTTATATATAGTTCATTACTTTAATGTGGACAAAAATATATTTGTGACTTTATAAGTAAATTTCAGCAATTATAAGTGAAATTATTCGTATAGTTCCACTTGGAAGAAGCATTATTTTATCGTCTGATAGGGCGGGTAGAAATAATTACTAGATGAGAAATATAATTACCGATCTTAGTGTTATTTTTAGTCCCGTTGGGGATAATTTCTTTAGGTGTATAAGCACCGGTTCAATCCAACCATTTCCTAATTTATGTGCCTCAGCTTCCTGAAAATTAAAAAAAAAATAGTTATAATTTTTTTTTTAATGATGATTGAATTAGTTAATATGCTATAACACCACGAAAAAATAATTAATGATGATCTTACAAATGACATCAATATCTCCTCGACAGTATCTTTGGAAAAACATTCGTTGATTATGGACATCCTGCATTTGCATTGAATTTATTGATAACTTCGAAGAAAACGCATAATACATAGATAGACACTTAAATTTAATCGTAATTGACAAGTAAATAATACTTCAATTTTATGATTGTATATCTAGACACCTCAACTCATCTTCACCGTTATGTTTTGTCTAGATGATCATTTTGTAAGCTGAAGTATTGAGTTGATATAGATAGTTGAGATGTCTAGATATATATCGTCAAAGTTGAAGTACTTAATTGTCAGTTAAGACTAAATAATATCTATCTATGTATTATTATATACTACAAATTGCATTAATTATTTAAGACATAGAATATATGTATATATATTACTTATTCAAGATGCTATTTTCATGTATCTCAAAATCTGTCGAAAATTCCTTGATAACAGATTCAATAGCATTGTCATCACCACTGTTTAAGCTTAATAAACGCTTCTCTAGCTCAACCAATTTCTGTAAGCAAAAAAAAAGGTCAATATAATTTATTAGAGAATATATATTTATTTAGTTATGTTGTGTTAATATACGAGCTTGATATAAAGTCATATTAGTATAGTTTTGTCATTTATGAATATTACTTATAAGTCAAAAGTTTGAAAAAAATAAATAGTGTTAGGAGGAGGAGTAACCTGAGAAGGGACAATATGTGTGGCAAGTCCTGCAGCAACAACCTCTTTACCCTTTAGCCTTGCTCCTGTTAATCCCAAGTATTCTCCTATATATACAATAAAATTTATATACGTTATAGTGTTTGACTTGATAAAAAATTTAAAAATGAAAAAAAAAAGTTTTAGTATGACATGACATTTATATGCTTTGTATATATTATAAGAGAATGTCACTGATAAAATAGTACTTTTTAAAATAAAATGTTTAATTACCTAATCGACCAGAAAGTCGAGAAAGCATGTATGAGAAACCACAATCTGGATGGAACCCTATAAGTGTTTCTGGAGTGGAAAATACCTATCAATATAATATTTTACACAAAATTAAGTTAGATTCGAAAATAAAAATATTAATTAGAATTACTCATATGTTGGAGATGTGTGGTGTATATATATACTCCTATATTATATTTAGTGTCAAAGCCAGAAAATTTATAGAGGGTGAAAAAAAAGTGAATAAAAATAAAAGTTGTTGCTAGTGAGATTCAAACACGTGAACACCTTAAGCACTGACTCTTTCAAGGTGTCTAAAACTACTGGGCTACGACAGTTTATTCTATCAAGGGTCCAGAATATATTATTTAATCACTTTATATGTCATTTTACTTATACATAAGATATTATTTTTCGATAAAAGGAGTCTATCTGGCACTTTGACTATAACATAGCTACGCCATTAATTATACTCACAGTTTTTTCAGTGACAACTGAAAATCTCATTGGAGTCATCAAAGATGCACCTCCGCCCATTGACATTCCATGAACAAGAGCAACCTACAAATCGGTCATCGTTATGATTAATTAAATAGAAAATTTACTGTAATTTAATACAAAATTTGGTTAATATAAAAAAAATTGTTCAAACATCGCCACATAAAATAAAACGGATATTATTTTAATGAATAGCATGAGAAAATAGAACGTACCAATGGTTTCTTATATGTATGAATGTGGTAACAAAGCCAATACATCCGATAAGTAGCTTCAAGGCACGAATCCCCTGAGAAATATATATAGATATAATTATTCAATATTTGCAATAATTCAATAGCCTTAAAAAATGAATAACTAAATTAATAGCTTTTAATATTTACTTTCTCTGTGCTAATTTATGTGATATCTTTCAAATTTTAGGAGTCAAACAATTTAATTTTGATAGTGACTTCAGGCTTTAAAATTTTTGACGTTCTTTAAAAGCTTTATAAAAAAACTGTAAATCATAATAATTGATAATTTAAGATATTTTTAAAATATATATGTGAAAAAATTATGATCAAGAAACACATATTTGAATCTCGAAATTCAAAAAGTGTCATATAAATTAAGAGAGATGAAGAAGTAAGTGTTTACTTGTTTTTCGACCATCATAGAACATTTTCAAATCCCCACCAGCAGAAAAAGCTTTTCCCGCTCCCTATTTATTTACATCACAAAAATTAACTCCATATCTTATATATATATATATATATATATATATATATATATATATATATATATATATATACTAGCATTTGCTTCATTTTAGTAGCAAGTAATATACATACCTTGATGATGACAAGCTTTGTACTATCATCTTTCTCTAATTTCTCTAGCTTCTCTCCCAGCAATAATATCTAATTTCGTACAACAAAAATAGTATTCATTTAACAATTACGTATATAAGATGAGATGCATGGCCTATTTACGTATATAAGATGAGATGCATGGCCTATTTGACGATCAAAGTCAGAATTTAAAGCATATGAGTTGGAGATTCTAGTTCTGACAGATTCTAATATATAACAATTTTCACATAATATGATCACAAGATTAAACATAGATCATTTTTGATACATTCTATATATAGAGAGAGTTTAATTAAGATTCAAAAGTTTTTCTTTAATTTTAAAAAATCTGTACCAAATCAAAAGTAGATAATCGTATCGAAATAGTACTAACTCAGTCTTTCTTTTATTCTTAAACCGTATATGATTAGTCAAATGAAAGGAAGCATATATTGTTATATGTATATATATATACCACTTTGCCTGAAATGACATTTAATTGTTTTGGCCGATTTATCGTAATCACTCCAACACGATCAATTTCTTCAGCAATAACAACATCCTGCAGATTAACAATAAATTAAATTTGCAGAAAGTACTTAACACTTCCTAAATATGATTAATATTCCAACAAGTGAAAAGAATAATTAAAATTAATTCTTAATTTCTATTTAAAACATTAGATAATTTACCTCTCTATGGAGCTTTGCTATTTCTTGAGCCATCCGCGCAAAAAATAGATAAATACATGCGTACTTATGTTCTCGCAGTTTAATTTTGCCAACGAAATCCAAAACTATATGATATATATTCTTGCAAAAATATATTTTTTTAGCAAAAATAAATAGAAATTACGATATGAAAAGGATTCTGAAATTGACACAAAAAATATGGAACTAAATGGGCAAAAGAGACATAATATATAGTTGAAAATAACAATGAGGATCTCCATTATCAACGTCAATTTAATTTATTTTTTTCATAAAGTGTTGGTACAAAGTAATAGGCGTGGAAGTTAACGCACGTTATAGGTTCATGGGAGATATCTAAGGGAAGCTTCCCAAATATTAAAAAAAAAATAAACTTGCTTAAAAAAATATGGATGGTAGACAAAGCAAACAAAGTTATGATAGATTACTTGATTCGTATTATTTTTTTATTGATTGTTTTGTTTGTTATATTAAAAATAAGAGGAAATACGTAATTATCCTATGAAACTTATACATTTTTTTCAAGTAAACACCTTAAGTTTGCGGGATCCTATCACCCCGTGAAACAATTTAAATTCATAAAAAATATATCATTTTTACACTACCTGTGTTCTCAGGACAGGCGTGTGTCCCCCACTCTCCAATTTAATTTTTTATTAATTAGTTTTTCAATTCCTTTTACATTAAATTACTTTTTATTTTTTATTTTATTCATCTTAGTTTACCCTTTTTGTTATCCCCATGAATGAGATCGTAAATCTGACAATGTTGACTCCGTTGCTCGGTCGGAATTCATAGTTATTTTCACTGGCGACGAATTTTTAATTAATTAAACACAAGACCATCAAATCGAAATTGACCCATGTGTGCTTCTCACTGTTTTCTCGCTACTGTGATTGCCTATTTTTTTTTTCTATTTTTTTTAAAAAGATTATGCTCTTTATGTTTTTGTTTCTTTTCATTGTTATGTAATCGACACACAATTTCACATTGCAAATAGTTAAGCAACGCCCCTTCTTGATATGTAATTTTTCTTTAGAAAAAAGTAAAATTATTATCTATCTCTTTTGGTTAAGAACTATAAAGCTCCATTTTAATGG
This sequence comes from Solanum sitiens, assembly GCA_016801875.1. NCBI lineage: Eukaryota > Viridiplantae > Streptophyta > Magnoliopsida > Solanales > Solanaceae > Solanum > Solanum sitiens. The sequence goes on from JABWTJ010000168.1 coordinate 1,484,977, forward strand.
AGTTTCAATCCCATCATTAGTATAATAATTTTGAATATGATGATGATGTGATTTTAGAGATGGTGAGGTTTGAGTTTAGTAAATGATAAAATAGTAATGACTTCAGTGGAGATTGATTCGCGGCGACAAGCAAGATGAAAGGGTTTTTCCGTAGGTGAGGAACAATTTAAGGGGATAAAATTGGTGTAGAAAATTTAAGGGGATGAAATTGGTTAAAAAGAATAAAAGAGAAAAGAGAAAGAGAGAATTGAAAAAAAAAGTAAAAAAATATACTATTCAAATCTAGAGTGCCACATGGCATTTTTACATTGGTTTGAAGGTATATAAATACCCCTTCACTCGCCCACATTTCGTGATAACACGGATACCGTGAAAATGGACCAAAATGGTGTATTTATTATGGATTTAAATTGTTTCGTGGGATGATAGGACCCCCGCAAACTTAAGGTGTCTACTTGAAAAAAAAGTATAAATTCCATGGGGTAATTATGTATTTCCTCTAAAAATAATATACATTGAAGAATTTATGTTTGTCTATAAAAGTATCTTTCACCTATTTAGTAGAAAAAAGGTTCAAAGTACTTCAAGGGTGTTTTTGTCATTTTTATTATTTTATGTCGAGATAAATAATTTTGGTATTATTATTTCGTTCTTTCACAAGAATAATTTATTTCAATACTAATTATTAATTTTAATAATTTTAGAATTAGTAATCAAACAAAAATACGATAATTCCGAGGTTATATAACATATACTTCTATAATGATTTTACTAGTTATACACCTTGTTTGAATCGTTGATACTATACATATAATATGTGTTTTAATTATTATTCAAAATATATTATTTATATTATATTATTAAATTCATCATTACATAATAATGAAAAATAAGGTATTATCATGTTATTACCTAATTAATGAATTTCATTTAGTCGTTACTTTTTCATACATACAAGTTACAACACTCCCAATAACTTTACAATATTTTTAGCTGGAGTTGCTTGTATTTTTATTTATCGTCATTTGGTGACAGCCCACAGAATTATAAAAATGGCGTTGAGATTGCCAAACCATGGGAAACGATTTTCTCCGTTATTATATTTATTTAATACATTTTAATAATATTGCATGAGTAGGGCATATATATATATATATATATATATATATATTTTGGTGACAGCCCACAGAATTATAAAAATGGCGTTGAGATTGCCAAAACATGGGAAATGATTTTCTCCGTTATTATATTTATTTAATACATTTTAATAATATTGCATGAGTAGGGCATATATATATATATATATATATATATATATATAGAGAGAGAGAGAGAGAGAGAGAGAGAGAGATTTTGGTGACAGCCCACAGAATTATAAAAATGGCGTTGAGATTGCCAAAACATGGGAAACGATTTTCTCCGTTATTATTTTTATTTAATACATTTTAATAATATTGCATGAGTAGGGCATGTGTATTATATATATATATATCAGAAACAAGATCATTTTATAATGATTTCGTTAGAAATATTTTTTATTAAAACAAAGCTTTCAGCATACATATATTATTTGTACATATATATGTTTTAGGAATTTTATATTCAATACGCATTTTATGACCACTAGCATTACCCGAAGACTTAAATAAATAGCCGTCGCTGTTAAGAACAACCCAAATTCAAGTTTGAGCTTATATATGTGAGAAATTTACAAAGGAAAAAAAAGAGATTTCAAAAAGAATTCAAATAAACAATTTTTCTGCACAAAACATGGAAAGAGAATGAACTAGAATAAAGCGGATTTTTTTAATTAATAGGAAGATTATGTGTAGTCTTCTTAGAATATCTTGACGGAATTAATCTTTCTTGAATGCAATATAAATCAGCTTCACTATCAATGAGAGCTATAAAATCTTTCTTTAAGTTATAGTTAGCTCGATAATTTCTAAAAATGCTTCTATGAAGATTTATTTGTTTATTAATTTATTCTTATATTAAGTTTTTAAGATCTAAGATAAATTATTTCTAACTGTAAAAGTCTGGATTATTTTGTTAACAATTCATCTAGATTTTTTTTTTTAATTTTGTTTTGTTATTGTATATGTTTTTTCTTCTTTTTTGTTTCCTTCATAAAAATAAAAATGGATTTAATTTTGGTGTTTTTTTTTATGAAGTTGTGAACACCCTAAAATTCAATGATAAATTATATAATATACACATAATAATTAATTATTTATCTTAGATATATTAAATTGAATTTACAATATGACCAAAAATTAATAACAACTGAAATTAATGCACCTCAATATGACCCCTAAATGCTTTCTGCACCTCATTAATTACAAACGCTTATACCACTAATATTAACAACAAACTACAACTACGAAGAAAGAGAAAAAAAAAATTAATATATAAATCATTATTCCCTGCAACTATTCCAATAAATTTTCCTATCAACTCAATATAATAATAATTTCCCAATAGTAATAATATTACGACGACATACATATCATTATGATCTGTACAAAAAAATAAGAAAATTTCTAATTTGCCTCTTACGTGAAGATTTCGTTTGGTCCCTCACGTTCTGTATTCGCAACAACAGGTAGTTTCTAATTTTAACTTTCTTTTCTAAAATAACCTACTAATCTATTTTAATTATATGAGTCAAGTTGTAAGGAGTATTTATACATATGACCCATTAATTATTATTATATTAATTATTTAATAAAAAAAAATTTATCAAATAAATACTCGTAGTTATCGAATAGTTTAAAATATATCTTTAAATTTTTAAAAGAATCAAAATAATCCTAGTTTTCAAAACTACCTAGCGAATCGTTATATATTCATTTTAAATGGGTAGTGTACCTAACTCCTTTAAAAATGTATAAAAACAAATAATACTCATATTTACCCATTTAAAAGTGGATAATAAAATAGATAATATGAATAAACTGTTCATTCATAAACGAAATAAAAGCGATCAGGGATGGTGGTAAAAAAACTTTTAATTTTTTTTTTTTAATAAAAAACGTTTTTTCACATTTTTTTTAGGGATGGGAGTGTGTGTGGGTGTACTGGTTAAAAAGACTTCTTTTTTTTGTGAATTTTTTAAATATATATACATATTTTTTACATTTTTTGGGGATGGGAGGCGGGTGCGGGCTGGCAGGGGATTGGGTTAAAAAAAGAACTTTTAAAAAAAATTATTCTCTTTAAAAAATAAATAACTTTTTTAAAATCCAAAAATTAATTTTTGATTTTAACGCTTTTAACAAAATTTCTACTATAATATGATTATTCATATTTGTCTGTATTAATCACTTGATAGCTTGTTTTTATTCATTTAAAAAGCAAGTCGAGTCAAGTGTTTTATTTATTTTTATTTTATTTACTTTCAATCGTTTCATATTCGACTCGACTCGTTCGTTTGCCACTTTCAAATATATGCACCGAAGGCCGAAATGATACAAAAAGTAATATAAAAACTATCATAAATTCTAATAATTAGGGTCTAAAATAATAGGATTTATGTAATTTGTCTAATTTCATATCATAGGATCATCTATACTCGTCCAACATACCAAACAATCCATCGTAGGGTTGTGAGATAAGGCCCTATTATGATCGTTTTTTATGTTCTCTTTGATTTATCACCTTTAAACATAAAAAAATGTCTTCAAAGTTTTTGCCAAATTCCTATTGTAGATGCACCCATACTCTTGCATGACGGTTAGAAAACAAATACCATAAATTACTTTAACTTTGCAATATCAAAAAGAAATATACATAATTGAAACAATTTCAAAAAATCTATTTTTTTTAATTATATAAAATAAAGTAATAAAACATTTAATGTGATATATAAAATTTATAGCCGGCAAAAACCGAATTAATAAAACCCTAATTTCACTAGAAAATTGTGCACATGGATATACATATTTTTTTTCCAAACCTACGATTGTAGGTGCAACCCAACTTAAGGTAGGTACGCCAAAATGGTAGTGTTGCATTTGGTACGAGTCTGATTTTTTTTTTTTATTAATCACACTATGCGATTATTTTATTTAAATTAAATTATTCTTGAATTATAAGCAGGATTATTTCTATCTTTTATATGAATTAGATTAGATAATGTCATAATTATAATACAAAATATATGTCATTTTTTAATTAATACTCTCAATGAAAAATAAATATGGATTGATATTCAATATCACAATTGTAGAACTAATTAACTGAACACAGTAATTTTTAAAAAAATAATAATAATTGAACACAATAGTTTTAGGAAATGTTTTTTTAAAAAATATTAGTACTACACAAATCATTTTTAGAGAATTGACAAGGGCATCATCGTGATAAAACCACATAGATTTATGAAAAGGGGCATACTCCATAAATCGGTTTTTTAACTTTGATTCAGCCTTCAACTTTTGATTCCATAGCTAAAACACTTAAATTTGATAAAATCGATATAATAAATATATTTGTCATCCTATATGATAATTTTATATTTTATATAGCACTTTACGTGATAATATTGTATTCTACATATCGTTCTACATGTATTATGTCATGTATGATGAATGTATCTACTTATTCAATTTATACAAATTTAAGTGTTTATTTATGCACATTCAAAATTAAAGAAACAAAAATATTGAAAGCCAAGTTAAATGACATATTCATGTATTATGCTCATTAAAAGGAGAAAAGAACTTTGTAGGGGCCATTTGGTAGAACGCATTAGAGAAAATATATTGATATTTTTAAAAATTTAATAGTGTTTTAAATTTATGTCGTTACACCTTTCGTGCGGGTCGGAACTTACCCGACAAGAAATTTCGCTACCTTAGGATCGTTATAGTTACGACCACATAACAACAAATTTTAAAGTGAAAAAAAAATATTATAATCACAAATAAAATATGAAGACAAATAACTTTATGGATAATTGTGTAGAGTCTCACGAAATTTTAATATCTACAAATGAATTTGATGTGATTTTTGGACATATCAAATCAATACATTAATAGTATCATATCAATATATATATATATATAAGAGAACCTTAGGCTCGTATATGTGGCGCCACTACAAACCAAAATTCTCTTTTAATTTATTTATTTACAAAACTAGCTCTCCCCTTTTACGAGAAGTTGTGAAATTTATGAAAAATTGTGATTTTTATGAAAAGTCGCGATTTTAATTAATAGTTGCAACTTTAATGAAGAGTTGAAACTTTTATGAAAAGTTATGATCTTTTTCAAAGGGTTGCAACTTTTTCAAATAGTTGTAATTATTCTGATAAGGCACAATAAATATTTGTTCATACTACTTTTTGTTGTCTATAAATAGCGATATTTTCTTTCATTTTGAAAAAATGATAATTGTGAACCTCTTCTTCACAATTTAATATTTGTGTAATTTCCTCCTATTGACTGATTCACTGATAACATTATTTATGTTATCGATCCTGATATGTATTTTTATAGTTATTAATTTATGCTTATGTTACTAATAATAAATGATAAGATGTAATAATTTTCATTTTCGTTAATATTATTAATATAGTGTTTTAGTTTTAATGACCTTCTATAATTTTCATGATATTAAATTTCGGGCGAGGCACGATAATTTTATTTTACTAGTTAATAAGTACTTATAATTAAAGATTAAATTATAGTTAAAATTCCTCAAAATATATCAAATTGAAAGAATATAAAAAGTATTTTTAAAAGTAAATAATACCATAGGGTTAGTTGTCCAAACATTATTGTTCGATACAATTTATGCATCAACCATCCAACTAAATAAAACCTATAAGAAGGAGGTCACTAAAAATAATCCTCTTCTTTCTCACTATTTAGGCACACTCATCGTGCTCTCCGCCACTTCTCAATTTGCATCCTTTCAGATCTATTCCTCTTTTTCTTTATCTCCTTTGCATCCATCAATGGCTTCTATTACAGGCTCATCAGCTACTGCCGTGTCCTGCTCCTTCAAGGTAAATCAGGTTATATCTTTCGATCAGCTTCTCCGATCCTTCGATGTTATAATTTTCTCGATTTCGTTTTCGAAATTCTTCGTTTTGTGTATCTGACTTCTGGAGTACTGTTTATTGGAATTTGATTGCCTTTGAATGATTTTTGTGAATAAGATTTTTTGTGAATAAGACAGGTTGATTTTATACAAGTTTTAAGTTTTGTATTGTATAATGAGATGTGAAATCATGAAAATAAGATGTGTTGCTTACTGCTAGGGTGTTCACGGTTTGGTGAAAAAATAAAAGCTAACCGCAAACAAAACCAAACTTATTTGAGAAAGGGACATTTTGTTTTGTTTTTGAATTTAAAAATCAATAATATGTGGTTTGGTTTGTTTTTTTTTAATAAAAACTCATCAATAAATAAATAACCAAACTGATGAATTATATACCTAGATTTTATAATTATTTGAACATTTTATATTAGTTTTTCATAAATTATTCTAAATATTTTATACTTTTTTACTCATTACTTTGATCCTTCAATAGCTTAGAGCTAAAGTTTGGTTGAAGTGTGTGACCATCTCAAGCTTTAACTTGTTAGAGAGAGTACACTTTTATCAGTTAATGATATTCTCAACACAGCCCCTCACGTGCGGCCTGATTTTTTTCATGGCCAAGCACGTTGAATTTTCTTTTAATTTGGGTTGTGGTGGGATTCGATCTCAGGACCTTTGCCTGTTTGGATACCATGTTGAAGTTTTGTGACTATCTTATAGCTTAAGCTGTCATATAGAGCACCCTTTTATTAGTTAATGATATTCTCAATAGGATATTATTTTTGTATATTGTCTCTACAGTTATGCAATTTAAACATGCTTAAGTTTTGGAATAATGTTGAAAATAGTACTTTGGATGTATTCTTTTTGTGATAGTAGAGAGAAACTTATTGATTCATAATGTTCATTTGAAACAGTTGTCTTCTGTCTCAATTATTTTACTATTATCAATTTATCATGAGCTAGTTGTAAATTGAAATGTTGAACCAAACCAATGTTTTCTACATTTGGCTTGGTTTTAGAAATTTAAGAACAGATTAAATTGGTTTGATTTTGGATTTAATCAAAAACCGATCCATAAACACCCCTACGTACTGCAACACGTAAAGACTAGTTGACGGTGTAAATATTGTTGCATCTATAATTAAGCTCTACAATAGATTTTCTCTGTCAATTTGTTTGTTTCTTGAAGTTACTTGTCCTATTGTTTCTCTCGGGATTTCTAATTCTGTGGCTGATGAAAGGATGAGGAATCAAAATTCTCATGTAATTTTATTTTGAGGAAGTAATCAATGAAACACAAAAATTGTATAATTCTTTGCCATATATGAAGTCCGTCATTCCAGGTAAATATTTGAGCTTCTACAAGAGTAGAGAACCAGTTTCCCACTCTCCCCCTAATCTGTGTCAGGGAAATAATTATACATTTTGTTCTCTTGTTTATGCAGGCACCTAACCGTGTATCGAATTTGAAGACATCTTCTCTTTCATTCAAGGGGATTAGCTACTCTTCCATCAGAGTGAATCCAGCCACTCGTCGCCTCAGTATTACTTGTGCGGTATTGTCTTGTAACCGAGTGTTTTCTTTTATTGTGCAAATGTGTTTTCTAGTTGACCTCAAACCATAATTGTTGTGATTCATTGCAATACAGCCTGTTTTGCTATGAGCAAAACTGATACTGTGTTTTATTTTAATCACCAACAATTAGTGGTTAAATTTGTGAGTTAGATACTAAGTTATCTTAAGTTGTTTTGTGGAGATCACTAATTAATCAGTAATAGCAATTATAAATTTATAGAATGTATAAATTAAAATAAAGTGGATAACACCCAACTTAGTATCTTATCATGGTAGGTTTCCTTATTCCTGGTAGTATCTTAGCTGTGACTTTGTTTAAATAGTTTATTTCTTACTCTTCTACTGATAAATGCACAAAAAGAGGAATTCGTTAAAGGGAAAAAAGGGAATAATTAAAGAGATAGTTTGTTGCGACAAACCATATTTCATTCTGGAAATTCTCTTTTAAAATTATTTTACTTCTAAAATAATAAAGGAAAAGGAACTTTCTTTCTAAAACATAAGCAAACTGACCAGGATTCTTCCCTCATCAATACTGTGCAGCCATCCTCCATTTGTTCATTTTTGCTACTTGCCCACTTTTCCCTTGCTACTCTACTAAAGTTTTTAACAGAAACGTAAAGAAAAGCTATAAAAGGAACAAATGTAGAATTTGAGAGAAGGATATTGCTTGCTCCTGATAGGGTGTGTGCTTCTAGCGATTAAGGGAAGAGAAAGGTATTGTTAAACAAAAACTTATGAGGACTTCTTGTGATATTTCAGATCTCAGGGTGCATTTAATGTAATTGAATTATCTATTGCCCAAGAAAAAGCAGGAAATTCTGCTTAGCAGATCTACAGCATTTGTGCACATTTTATGTTCACCGTCTCTTAAATCAAACTATTTTCATCAGAACTGACACTATATTTATTGAGACTGTTGTGTGATTAACCTCTTTCTTTATCCTTAGATTATCTTTTTTTTTTTTCTCACTTTCCTGTTCTACATGTGACATGGAATCTTGTGGTCTGTAATTCAAAATATAGCTTGTTTTTCTTTTTCATATGCAAGTTACTAAAAATAATGAGAGTTGTATCTCTGCAGGCTAAGCCAGAGACTGTCAACAAAGTGTGTGACATTGTGAAGAAACAACTGGCTCTTTCTGCTGATACTGAAGTCTGTGGAGATTCAAAGTTTGCTGCGCTTGGTGCTGATTCTCTTGATACGGTATGTAGTTTGGCCTAAGGCAATTTGTTGCAATGCATGGTAGTCCTTTGCGCAAAAAATGGTTAGAACAATTAACTAATTTCAGTTTGTGCTTCAGCCAAATTAGTTACAAGGCTTAGTTGATGTCGTTATGTCTAACATAGCATTTTGTCTCCCTGTATATTGTCTAGAGGAATTCAAATTGATTACAAGGGATAAAAAGTAGTGAACTGTGGCAAGGTGGTAGATCTATAGGCTTGTCCTTCCTCCATATGATATAGTTTCATACACTACTGTGATTAAAAACAAGTATGACGATATTTAAACACTGTTTCTGGAGGAGTATCCTTAATTACCAATTCAAAAAAAAAAAGGAGCATCCTTGATATCCCCAGTGATGTGTTGACCTTTATGCTAGCATATTGGCACGGCTATTATAATTGTTATAAGTCATTTTGAATGTACCATCTAGTGAGTTCTCCCCCAAGAAAATAATACTAATAACATCAGAATGTTCTCTTGTTGCTCTTCCTGTAACTATACCTCAATGGCCCTTCCCTTGGGGCATGACACTCAATTATATATCTGAACACATTTATTTATGACTGCAGAGGTTAACTGATAGAGTTTCTATGTTATTATGCAATGTATAATCTGTAAATTTTGTCCATACAAGTTCACTGCCTTTGGCTGTATCATTTATGTTGAAATCTCTTTCATGTTCAGGTGGAGATTGTCATGGGACTTGAGGAAGAGTTTGGCATCTCCGTGGAAGAAGACAGTGCTCAGAGTATTGCAACAGTTCAAGATGCGGCAGACCTGATTGAGGATCTCATTTCAAAGAAAGCTTGAGACTGAACTGAACTTTAGAACCTCAGCTAGTTTGCTTATTAGGATTATCTCGTTTGGTTGTGTTTTACATTTGAAGATGATGCAGTTTGCAATATTAAACTTTGTCTAATTAAACAACTCAGAGAGGAAGCCTCGTGAGCTGTCTTGTTTTCGCCCAACCCTGCAATTAAATCTAAATATATATATGTATATCTATTCCTTTATGCTACTGAGCTTTGGTGCATGAAATCCACACCATGTTGATATACAAATATTAAAAGGCCTACAAATGAAGAGCTTTGTTCACATATAAAGTTTTAATCTTTTCCTAGGCTAAAATTAGGCACAATGATGTTGAGGTGAGGTTATCTTTGTTGAAGAAGCCTAAAACATTTGGAAGGATTTCCTAGTAATAAATTTTGTACTCGAAGTTATGACCACGTGATTAGCTGGATAAAAATTCACCATCTCGAAAGAATCCTATCTTATCACTAATTCATTTATCTGCTTCTGTGTTGATGACATCTCATGCATAGCTCCAACTCTAGCCCACCATTCCTCTGAACTCCAGACTGTTCGAGTTTGCCATTTTGCTACTTGAATAGTATTATTTATGCAGTGATAATATATGAATATTACGTTGACAAACTAAACTAGAGAAAATTGTTTTCAGCTAATAATTTATGTTCTGTTTTATGTTGTACAGGATGATTGAAGCAGCAAGAAATATCGCTCAGACTATCTCACATGCACGCTGCAAACAAGGTGTATATATAGCACAACTGATTGCCGTTTCAACTTTCAACATTTTGTTTTCCTGCGAGCCAACCACGTCCCCTTTCATCTTTACATAGTGACGACTTGATGGATGGTTTTCGTAGTTATTTCAACGACCCCTTCCTTACCAATAAGCCAATCAATTTTGTTAGGGGTTCACAAAGTTAATATATATACATATATATTTAGTACAAATATAGAATCTGCGGAAAAGTCATTGGGTTAGTCCAACACCACAAACCCCCACCTAGCTCCGTCTCTGGCCATTACTTCCATAGGGCGGGAGGGAAGGGAGGACTTGCTACGACTCCTATTCTAGGTAGGGCTCAACTTTGAGACTACGAGGATGGGGGGTGGGGGTATTGTTTTGCCCCCTTCCCCTCGAACTCTTTAGCGTAAATTCAAATTAATGAAACTACTAAACAAATATCAAAAACTAGATTGAAAAATGTTAAGAGAAAGAAACTTACAAGGATCATATGTTGTAATCATGGCCAAATGAGCAGGACATACCCTAACTTTGTTATACATAAGATTAACAACATAGGAACCAAGGCTACGATTGTTATAAGGCAAGAAACTGTGGGGTCCATCCCCATGTATCAAACTTTAAATTATTTTCTGCCAATTTCAAAGTTTGATAGACTTGGTAAAGAAAAAAAAGATTGTTTGTTCTTCAATTTCAAAGTTTGGCAAAGTTGGTAAAGAAAAAATTGTTTTCTGCCAATTTCAAAGTTTGGTAGAGTAGGTAAGCTATGAAGAAGAAAAAATTATTTTTCTTCTGTAGCACATTTGGAGGGTAGTGTATTTGTTCTCTATAAAAGGGAGGACAATTCTTCATTCTAAATACACCAAAAGGAAATTACAAAGGAGAGAAAAGAAGAGTGAGGCATCACAAAGAAAAATAATCTGTGAGGAAAAATAGAGAGTGTGAGCGATATTATAGTGAGGTGGAAAAATCAAAAGAGGGTTATTTCTTTTGAGTGTGTAGTGATCTTTGGAGTTTTTGCTCGGATCTACAAGTGTAAAATCCTTACTATAGTGATATTCGTTGCTCCTCTCGGGTCGTGGTTTTTTCCCTTATTTAGGAGGGTTTCCACGTAAAATTTTGGTGTCATTTCTCTTTTATTCTCGTTTGATTAACCGTATTATTGTGTTCCGCATTTATTGCCTTTATTACCGCAAATATTATTTCTGTTACGGATTTATTCCCAACAGAAACAAGGTCTTCCGGGACTTATTTCATAACAATAGTTTTCTTTGTATTTGTGACATGCTATTTGCAAAACACTTATCAATATCCTCTTCCTCAGCCCATTCATCTATCACACACCACCTCTTACTCTGCATGCATCACAACAAAAAATATTTTTATATAATCTAGATAAATATTATAATAACAGATTGGGTCGAAGGATTAGTCATGGTGAGGATGGGGTAATGGGCGATTGGGGGTTGGGGGTCGAGGTGGGATAAGTGTGGGGGTGGGGGCACAGAGTAAATGTGTGGGCGAATCCAATACTTTTGATCTAATTTTATGATTGAGAAAATGGTCTGATAAATACTTCAATTTTGGCTGAAATTGTTGATTTTTTACCCCTGCACCATTTAATAGTGTATTATAAAGGTATATATGTGTCCACATGGACACGTTAATATTTATAATAATGCAATATTTATGATGTCCACGTCGGCAAATGCACATATTTAAAATACACTATTAAATAGTGCAGGCGTAAAGATCCTTTCGAAAGTTCGATATTGTTACAGAAATTTTGATCAAAATTCAAATATATTTCAGACATTTTTTACTTTTTATCTTAAAAATATATTTAATATATAAATTTCAAATACATAAACTTTAAATCTTGACTTTGCCTCTAGGCGATCGGAGAGGTGGGTGGTGTTGGGAGTAGGGGGGATAGTTAGTTGAGGGGGGATAGTTAGTTGAGGGGGGTTAGAACTTAGGAATTGGGTGGTAAAAATAAGGAGTAAACAATCAACTTGAAATGACTTTTAATTATGTTATGAAAATAATATTTTTTTAATTGATTAAACATGAAAAAATTGAAAAATATTTTTTACCTTCGTACCAAATATACTCAAGGAAGCACAAAAATAAACTTTGCTTTGCCATTGATTTCTCTCTTATTAAGTTTTTTTGGTAATGTTTTCTTATGTTAAGAAATGTGAATTTCTATCTGTTAAAATAGCATGGTTCATCTGTTTGAATTTAGTGCCTAGAAATAACAACTGGTTAATATTATCTATTATTTTTTGCCATATAATTACTTTATGAAAAAATATTTAGTTTAAAATCATTTTGCCTTAATGAAAAAAAAGGGGGAATTAAAAATAGAAGAGGCAATATATATTCAGGATAGGTGGTAAATGGTATTGCTAAGCTGAATTTGGACAGGTCAAAAGAGACTAGTTAATAAATGATAAGATTATTGACTCATTCAAAAGTTATTTAAGTTATTAAAAGAATGGGTTAAAATGTGAACCGACTAAATATTATATATAACATATCGAATAATTTTATTTTTCGTTTTTCGAGAGTCAAATTATATAAATTTTGATTAATATTTTAAGATATATTTTTTATCATATATTACTAACATATATGAGAAGGATAACAACTTATAATATTTTTTGTATAACTTTTAAATATTTAAATAAGAAATATTAGATTCATTTATTTCAATTGGACTTTAAAGATTTTAACTTTATTAATAGTTAAATTGACTCTGTGAAGCAAAATTGACAAATAGAAGTTAACGGTGAAATAAATAGTTTTGGCCCATCTAGTCGGCCCAACCCAACCGTTTATTGGGGTAGGGTTGTATTAAGATTTTTCAAGCCCATTTAAACTTGGGCTTATAAGTCCAACTCGTATAAGTCTTTGAGACTTGATTGGGGCTGGGTTGTGGCGCCCAGGGGCGAATCTATTAAGTCTCGTGGGGGTGCCACGCCATTCACGAGCTCCGACGGAAACTTTATATATATATATATATATATATATATATAACATGCATATATATAAAAAGTTTGCCACCTAGTGAACAAAATCACTCTGTGGTGCCAGTGGTAGAAGGTTACCACTTCTTTGTGTAGGTCACGGGATCAAATCCCACTTAATGCATTTTTTAAAAAAAAATAAAAATTGCACAACACAATAGTCAGCACTAACAAATCTTTTGTTTTTTTCCTAATTTTTATTGATTTATTATTGAGTTTTAATAAATAATTATTTTTTACTAATTTAATTTAATAATCTGTGACATATTTTTTTCTTTTTTATTAGTTAATATTTATTTAAAGATATAAAAGTTAAAAAGAGAACTTGTGTTTTTCTCTTTAAATTGAAAATCATGTTCGTCTTCTTCTCCAAATATCAACCTCCCTCACCCAATCGCTCTGATTCAACTATTTTCTTCGTCTATATTTAAGTTATCAACTCGATACTTTCATAATTCGTTGAAAATTTTAACTTTGTTCACTTCATGCTCCCAGTCGAATGTGGGGAGCGAATTTGTAGTCTATATGTATAATACATAAGTGTCATCTTATTATTGTTCATATTTTGTTGTTTGGTTTGTCATATACACCGGTAAGACAAATAATTTGACTCAACACCTAAGCTGATTTGATCGATGAATTTACTTGGCACCCACAGACTGTAAATCCTAGATCCTCCTCTGGTGGCGCCCATGGGCTAAAACTATTTATTTAAGGGTAACTTACAACAATTTTACTAGTATATCAACTAATAACTTATATGCATGTTATGTTGTAATATTACAAATCTTACCAAATTTCAATACATCTATGATACATAGAGAAATCTCACGTCTTTGTCTCCCTCTCATCTCGCTTGCCACATTATCTCGCTCGTGTATTTGGAATGCATTATACCAAATACATGTATCTCGCATATCTAGTATCCTAAATACATGCCAATCACACTAGAATTTTTACTAGTGTTAATGAAACAACACCATTGTTTGTCATATTTGATTTGAAAATCTTTTCATTTTCTTGATGTTATAAAATTTTAAGTTTGAAAAGAAAAAAAAGTCTTTGACCCTTCTAAAATTGAAATGGGTTGAGCATTTTCAGGCCCTTCCATATGAAGGATTGATCCGCCCTAGCTCATCAAATTCCTTGGCCCGCGAAGCTAGGATCGGATGGGGTGGACCGACCCTTTTTTGACGAGTCTACTGCTAGGTAACAACTTCCTCATATATAACTTAAAACTCATTTATTTTTTCTATATATTCTTGTCGAATAAAAAATATGTTTCTTGGGTCAACGATTAATTAATACAAAGAAATTAAATTATCATGCATAATTCAATGAACTACATATGATTAATGAAGAAGCACATGAATATCAAAACTATTCAGTTCATCTACACATGTCAATTTTTCATTTGCTATGTACATAAAATCGTGCAAAGAAGTAGCTAATATAAAAAAATAAAAAAAATAATCATCCTATAAATATAGTTGAAAGAAGCCTATTCAAACACCAACAATAACATATTAATATTTGAGTTAGTATATAGTATACATTAATTGGCTAGCTCTTTGTGTATAGAAATGAAATTAAAGGGTAAAAAGATGAAGCCAATTATTTTTTTTCTATTTATAATTAGTGTAATGTGTTTGGGGATTTGCAATGCAGATAATAAAAAGCTGAAGATGAATTATTATCACAAAAGTTGCCCTTCAGTTGAAAAGATTGTTAAGGAAATAACATGGAGCAAAGTTGCTGCTGATCCAACCTTGGCTGCAAAGCTACTTCGACTTCACTATCATGACTGTTTTGTTAGGGTACGTATCTTCTTTTTCCTATCGATTATATTCAGTGTAAAGTTAGAATTTTACTAAGAAGATTCAAAATATGAGAAATAAAAATACGAAGAAGCTCAAGGGTGTTATATACATAGAAATATTTTATGTATAAGGGGGTTTCAAATCTAACATATTAGGGTTTGATTAGTCATTTATCCTACTTTGGGAGTATTAAAGCGTGTCCTATAAAAAATAATACCATTTCCATGACTTGGATACGAGCTCTCCAATTAATAACGATATAAAAGAAAAATATAAGTACGTAACACTCCGCAACATTTTTGCTGATCTTTTCTATTAACTCTACGAGACCTTCTCCGAGAGTTTATTATTGTATATACACATCACGTATTAGAAAGTAGAGTTTAACTTCTGTACAATAACCATTTGCGATATATATTACACCATAAAAACATCTAAAAGATAACAATAGGTGCATGCATGGTTTCGTCCTTAATAAGTGTAATGCGTTACTTGAAAAACATATAACATCTTAAATTACATTAATTAATGTACGGACCTAATAAATTATACATTGAAAATATTATTGCAGGGATGTGATGCATCAATTCTACTTGACTCGACTCCAAATAATAGTGGAGAAAAAACAGCACTTCCAAATAGATCTGTAGAAGGTTATGAGGTTATCGACGATATAAAGAAGAAAGTAGAACAAGTATGCCCACATCAAGTTTCTTGTGCTGATATTCTAACCTTGACCGCCCGAGATGCTGTTTCATACCAAGTAAGCACCTACATATATACATTTCATAATTTTAACATTATGTGCTTGAATTTATCACAACTCATTCGATTTATTAAGTTCGAAATATATTATTTATACTTGATTTAATGAATCCATTACTAAAGCACTACATTTAGGAGTATTGGCTACAATATGTTTGGCCTAAATATGTGTATGTTATTAACTTGAAATTCAGTAACTATTATATTAAAATTCAGAATTCATAAATTTCAAGTTTTAGCTTCGCTTTTATCGATAAATATGTAAAGAAGTTTAAGGTGAGCATTGACGTACTCCTTCAATCTCATTTTATATATCGGTGTTTGATAAGTGTAAGAAATTAAAAAAAAAAAAAACTTTTAACACAAGAAAAGTACGTTAGCAATTATATTAATACATAATAATAACGAAAGAGTGTCGTATAAAATAGAACCACCCGAGTACTAATTAAAGTTTACTATATTGTTAATAATAGTTTGGAAGGTCAATGTGGCAAGTTCCAACAGGGAGGAAAGATGGAAGGGTATCGATTGCATCGGAAGCATTAAATAATTTGCCTTCTGCTTTTGCAAACTTTTCCGCTCTTTTGGGACAATTTCAAGACAACAACTTGGACATTGTTGATTTGGTCACTTTGTCAGGTACTAAAACTAATTTAAATTATTATCTCCAATTAATAACACTAACATGCATGGTTTCATTAAGGAAAGAAAAGTAGTACTATTATTTTGTAGTTTTTTATTCTTTAGATTATATACTTATTGGCACGAAATTTTAAAAAATAAATGATATTTTAATTTTGTTAGCTAAATATATAAAAATATCAAGATTCTTTTTTAAGTGAGTGGTGATGAAAGTTTCATATGTGTGTTCATTTAAATGAGTAGTAGTGAAGGTCTCATAGGTTCGTTTGGTAGCTAGATGAAAAATAAGATATTCAAGTATTAGTTTTCATATGACTTATATGACGCTTGATAGTTAGATTGAAAGTAAGTTATTTATGTATAAAATTAAGGAAAAACAACCTAATTAGACAAAATTTCTTATCATATTTACTAGTTCTCCTTATAGTTTGATATAGTTATATATTTTCTCACTAATTAATTATTTCATACCAGATTTCAAGTCAGATACACCTAGATACATGTATTTTTGCTACCAGATACACTAAAATAGGGATAGATCAGGAGAGCGAGATAGTATATGTATCCCATATACATGTGAATCACACTAGATACATCGTGATACAAGCATAGGCAAGAGAGTCAGATACATGCGAATCCACTTGAATACAAAGTATATTCAACGTATCTGAACACACTTAATTTTGAATCTCATATATTTGAACGCGCCGGATACAGGGGCGGACCCACCCTATGCCGTGGGGTACACGTGCACCCGATAACTTCCGAAAAAATCACATGTATATATATATATCTATTTTGAAAAACTGGTAGAAAGTAAGATATAGTCAACAGTGCACCCATAAAAAACATAGAAGTGCTCTAGGGCAATTGGTAGAAGGTAGAGATACCACCCTCTAGACCAGGGTTTGAATCCCGCTTAAGCTTATTTTTATTTTAAGTTTAGCTTAGACCTTATATTTGAGCTTATGTTTATATTGGTGCACCCAAAACCTTTAAATCCTGGGTTCGCCTCTGGCCGGATACATGTATGCGAAGTCTAAAATCTCATAAATTTTGTAATATTGTAAACTAGCGCAAATCGAAGTAATTAGACGATTTACAAACCTACAAACTATTACACATTTAAGTTATGAGAGAATCTATGTTTATTTTATGTAGGATTGAAGGTGAAATAACTACTACATGAATAACTAATCTCTTGGATAAATAAAATATAAATTAACTCATAACTAATTTGTACATTACTAATATCTGCATGACTCTAACCAGCTAACTAACAACCCCGACTAATGATGAATTAATTGTCATATGCAGGGGCACATACAATAGGAGTAACACATTGCACATTGGTTGCTAGAAGACTTTATAATTTCACAGGAAAGGGTGATGTTGATCCTTCATTGAATCCCAATTATGCTACAACTTTGAGGAAATTATGTCCTAACCCTATTAATAGAGCAACTATACTAGAAATGGATCCCAAAAGTTCTCTCTCTTTTGATAGCCATTATTTTGAGGCTCTCAATCAACATATGGGCTTACTTGGATCAGATGCTGCGTTAATGACCAACTCCCATTCTGCTCTGATTGTTAAAAAGATGCAAAATCCACATGTTTTCTTAGCTTTTTTTGGCCGTTCAATGAAGAAAATGGGCGGAATTAGAGTCCTTGCGAGTGGTGAAGGAGAAATAAGGAAGAATTGTAGAGTCGTAAATGCCTGAATTCCGAATCTTTTTTTATGTTTGAATTTGGTATACATATGTTTAAACAAATGTATACATATAATAAGATAATATTCATTCTGAATCATCTAATTTCAAAAAGTTTGTTAGTGTTTTGCATTTAGCAATAAGGCAAGGCTTTTCTGGTTCATATCAACTCAATACTTTTGACGTGGAATATAAATTTATGTGTAAAAGTATATTTATATTGCAACAAAAAGTAGGTCCAGAATCATAAGATACAAAATACAATGAAAAACGGTTGAACCGGTTGAACTTAAATCATGGATCTGCCCCTAAATGGATGTCCATTTTGTGTATGACCACTTAGGATTTGATCCAATTCATAAACAAAAGGTACGATCAAAATCATATAATGTTCACGTTCTGGTTCTGTCATCGTCTTCTCCTTTTATACAAATAAATCCAATGATCAAACAAAACAGAAGGAAAATCAAACACACTTGATCCTATTATCGTCGGTACGCAATTCATTGTTGCGCAAAAAGTGTTCTTCCCATTTTCCTCCATCCTTTCGTTTCTCCTATAAGGTCGTATTTTCTACTATCAGTGCAAAAATTGATATATGTCTTAGTCCTAGCTATCATATTATATCAAATCTTTTGTTTCTTGCAAGCTTGCACCTGTATGTGGAAGCAGATCAAAACAGAATATGCAATGTAGTGCACAAACGTCACAACGAAAAGAGGAAGTTGAAGAAAACTTGTTTTGGATTGAGTTAACATAAAATACAAACAACTAAACCAAAGTACTGTCACTGTCTCGACTCTCGACACTAATTTAGTGGGAGAGAGAAGCATACAGATTTAACACGCTTTGCAGCTCTTCCTACAATATCCTGGAAGGTCTGCACTTCCCAGCATATACTCAGGATTCTTGGTGCATTCGCCAAGAGCAGCCCATCTCTCACAATTCTCATCAGCATCGGTGCAATTTCCATCGGTACCAACAGTTTTGTCAAAGGAATCCATATGAATCCACTTTGTTGCTGACCATTTCTCACCTTGAAGTACAGGGCACCCACCATGGAGGCCAATAGGATCAGGAGTGGCATTTGGATGGAGACTAAAGAAAAGCAGGGCATCTCTTCCGTGGCTTCACTGATAAATTCCGAGAATACGAAAAAGCAGAGAAAGATGCAGAATAAGTTTCAGCAAATACAACTATGCAACAATTCTGAGAGATTTTGAAAGCGTATAGGTTTACCTGCTATGCCCTTCTTTGCACATTCAGACAAACTGTCATCTGCTGCCATTGACCTACGTCGATGAGATTCCTATAGAAAGTTCCAATATTTGTTAAGTAAAGAATGTGTAGTAAAAAATTCAAAAACAAAGAAGAAAAGAAGCCAAGATCAGACTGTAGTATAAATTCGGTGAAGCTAAATTGCAAATGCCATCTCATCAGTACCATTCAATTTATAGAGAGAAGAACAGAAAGACTTCTCTAATACACAAAGTAGAGAATCAAACCAAACATATCCACGCAAAAAAACGCGACATTTTCCAAGCTCAGACCACTGCTTTAATAGTATTGCTCGCTGCAACGTAATAAGCCATAACGGAAGTTGGAAGCAGAAGTTCAGCGTTTTTAATGGACCTCCATGCTTTTTTCAGTTTTCTGATGTCCACACATGAGCCCTTCAATTGTGACACTATTAAACTCTTGGTTCCAAAATTATCTTGGTTTGCTATTCAGCATATTTTTACCCTCCAATATTTAATGTTCCAAAATTTCAGTAACACTACTTCAAAATTAATATATTACCTTTAAACCCACCACATAAATAAAAGATTATAAAGGTAAGCTATTAATGGACACCTTAAAGTAGATAGGAGCAGAAGACAAGTGCACTCCTCATAACGCAATAAGAAAAATGCATAATGTAATTGAAGCAGAAAAATGGAATCAAAAGTAGATAAAACCTAAACTAACCTCTGCTTTTGGGAAGACAGTCTCACCTCCCTTTTCAACATCAGTGAGATACATAAGTACAGTGGCCAACCTGTGTCCACCTCGAGCAATATTAACCTTGTCTACAAAGTAATCATAGTGCGGCTCATATTTCTGCCCCTCCTCATATCGTAGTACTTGTATTTCTTCTCCATTTTCTGTAAATAAGAAATAACTATCATGGACTTGGGTAGCTTAATGTTGTCTCTCCATATATTTCTAATCAGCAGATATAGTGACAAACTTAATGGATAGAACAAGGAATGAGTGTCAAAAAAGTTGTTCATAATTGAATTCAAGGAGAATACTTCTTGTAATATTGGTAATTAATAACTTAAGTCTTACAGAATGAGTAGTTTAAAAGTTAACAGCTTTTAGACTTTTAGTATAGCAGATATAGCATATCAGGGTTTTTTGAATAAAAACATATCCATTGTAAACCAATAAAGAGTGAACAGAACAGATAATATTTAAACCAAATAGATATCCTCTCTTCTAGTAGGTTGTGCTCTTTAATCGACACCACATTATGTCATTCTCAGTCTTGAAGCTTAATGAAACTCAACAGTTCAACTTGTCAAATGATATTTAGTATAAAAGAAGGAATTATCATTTAATGTTCATACAGCTACAAACATTTTACTGAAGTGAGTTCATTTTGTACATGACAAGACTGATAGGTGACATATTACAGAGAACCTTGAATATGCAACCAACTATTGATGAATTCAGACAAAATTAACATAGAAGCATCGTTTAGGGGACGCCACACCTTTAGGTAGAAAGGTCCAAGTTGCTATCTTATCCTCTATCCCTGAGACAATAGGATCCTGTGGCACGAGAGAAGATTTCACAAAATCAAAGATGCAGAACTTATCAAGTATGAAGCTGTGAGTTTGTCTTTAAAACAAGTGATATCATCTGAAGCCTGTGATAAATCATATGCTAATCATTAAAGGGAGCAATCATCGATTATCAGATTAAAACAACAATAACTATGTTGGAGATGGGCGAGTATGGAAAAGTGGATCAATGAGAAGGATTGTGAATCCCAATCAAATCCGTATCGTTCTCTAACAGTAATAGATCATGTGCTAAATGATGTGATTGATAAAGGAACCTCATCTTGTTTTGCAGATGTTTAAGGTACTTCGCATCCCAAAAAGAAAACGCAGAGACACAACATAATTTGTTTTCTCCAAATAGAGAGATGAGAAAACTAACATATACAACCACTGTTAATAGTTAAAGATCAAAAACCATTATCGCAGGATCATGTCATGTAAGTGATAGAAAATGCTAAATTAAAGCTCGAAAAAGTGAAGATCCAGATAATTGCAAAACACTAGCTTGTGCCCATAGAAATATGAGTTGCATAAAATTAGAATAGAGAAAAAGGTCAGCCGTTACTCTCTCGCATTACCAAGGCTACCGATATATGATTTATATATAGTCTGATAAGGTAGACATTAGAGTTGTAATACAAAATCACGACATTGAAAGATAAAATAAGTAAAATGGTGAAATTATACATTAAAAGGTGTAGAAACCAGGGAAGCTCTATTAAAAGGGGACAAAGTAGTTTGTCAATTAGGTAAAAGTCCTTTAAATTTTAAAAATTAAATAGAAGTAACAAAAAAAAAGATTAGGTTAAAAGATATTTTCACAATAGTCCCAAACTTTTAACTTTTATACTTTAGTCCAACAACTGTCGTAGTTATCGGGACAACTTCTTTAATCGTCCGATAACTATGTTGTCGGAACAACTTCTTTAGTCGTTCGACAACTTCAACAGTTGTCCAAGTAACTTTAGAAGTTGTCCAAATAACTTCAGTGATTGTCCAGACAACTACGAAAATATTACTTAGTTTAATCAATTAATTAATATTAAAAATAAAAAAGTAAAGAAAAATAAAAGCGCCTCACTTGTCCTATTTTTTTGATTAAAAACGAAAGACTCATTTTTCTTAGAAACCAACCTTAGCTTTGGAAATGAACATTCCAGAGCTGGTCCTAACCCCACTGTGCTTACTCTCTCCAGACTCATTATCTGCCACAGCAGATCTCTTCAACTCCGATTTCGCCTACAATACAATCCCCAAATTCAAAAAAAATCCACACACAAAAACTTTAATTTCCTACTAAAACAAATTAAAAAGAGAAAATGAGACTCACGAGTGATATCAAGTGATTGCATTCTTCATCCGTAAGAAATCCTTCATATACAAAAGCTCTGTAAACAATCAAAATCAATCCATTAAAAAAACAAAAAACAGAGAATTAAGAAGTAGTAGAAGCAAAAATACCTAGGTTTCCATGAAATTTGCTTGGACTTAGATGGATTGATGATCGCTGAACTGGTAGATTCGTGTGTGAACACTATGATGAAGATGAGGAAGAAGAAACTCGCCAGCTGAGAAGAGCTATTCATGAATTTACAGTAGAAAAATGTACAACAAAAATTTGTGAGATGAAGTATTTCCAATTTTGCTCTCTAATTGTAAATCTAAATTCAGTTGACTTTGAAGCAGTAAACTGACAGAAGAACTAACAAAGGTAACAAATGTGGTGCTTGCTGTTGAAATTATACAGTCAGTTTAAATTTTTAATTTTAAAAAATAAAATATTTTTTGGTGTTGTAATATATAAATAAAAATAACAAAAAGAGTATTATAAAACACATTAGACTGTAAATTAATTATATGAAATTTATTTAGAATTTCCTACCTGACTTACTAAAAAATAAGCACTTTTATATCACTTGTTTTCATAGTGTCATTATTCGTCACGCTCTTGTTCAAACACCTTTGAAATAGCCGACATACATCATTTAATTTTGTACGTAGTCATCTAACTTCAATTAAATTTTATTTGTTTTTTACAATTTTTTTATTGTCTAATAATTTTTAGTATGACTATATAATATGTGTCAAACAAAAATATATTTTTATCATATTTCTTTGGATTAGTTTGAACTATATGTGAACCTAATTTTTGATGAGTTGAAATTCATTGAGATAAAATGAATTCAGTTGATAAATAGTACTCAATAATCAATTCAAACTTAAACGAATTGAACGAGTTAGATTTTTATAAGTTAATTTTATCATATACTGTACTACAAATTATTGCAATTTATAAGTAATTATTTACCTGTCTTTTTCATTATAATTACATATCTCATTTAGAAAATCTTAATAACTTAATTGATTAATTATCTGAACTTCTGGTCAGATTTCATTTCATATATTGTAATCCCTGGGGTATTTCCCCACCCCATTTTTTTTTGAAATAAAAAAAAAAAATTATAGATCCCATTCTTGAAGCAGGGCTTCGAAGCTTAAAAGGCCACAAACAAAAATTTCAAATAGGCCACTTAATTTAGGAATCGATCAAAACGGACAAATTGTCCAAAGTGCTGAGGTGCCATATATATATATATATATATATATATACTAGATATTAGGTGCCCGCGCTAGCACAGGCCCAACGTATGTTAGTTTTTTTTCTTCCCATTTATGTGACACAAATGAAATTCGAAAAAATAAACTAAATTTCTTATATGTGTTTTTTTTAGAAATATTTTAAATTATTAATTTATGTACCTTTTGTGTCATTTTCGAATAATATATGTTACTACATCTGTTTTATTTTATGTGATACAAGTGATTTTAGAAAAGTCAACGAGATTTTTTATATGATTCTCACATATTTTTAGTTGTCATTTTACTGTGATTCATAGTACTTTTTAGTTCTTACGTTATTTTCAAAAATATAATTCAACTTTTTTTGTTTCGATAAATATAAGGGAGTCAACCAAATTTCATTATGTTTTTTAACTATGTTTTTCAGAAAACATCTTAAATTGTTACATTACGTTTTTAAGCTTTTTTTTTAATGTAATTTTCAAATATGTAACGAACTAGAAATTAAAACGAAGAATTAAAGTTTTCAAATCATTATATTTCTATATGAAAATGTTCAAATCTTTAAAACTCCACATATATGCACAAATTAATAGGAGGAAGCCAAACAATCTTTTTGAAGAAAGCTCATTTTAATAATCACACATCTATATTTCATTTTTAATATATGAATCTCTCCTATTCGATTTATATGAACTTATTTTTTTTTATTTCAAAAAAAAAATAATTTCTGAGTTTTAATTTTTTATATATAGCATATTTAAGATCACAAAATTAAAATATATTTCAATATAAATTTTAATTTTAATTTTGATTGATTCCATATATTATTATACTTGATATATAATTATTAAGAGCTAAGCGTAATCATTATTTATTTACTTTCATATAATAAATAGATATCACAATAACTCATAAAAAATGAAGAAATAACAAAAATGAGGTAATACTAATAATAATAACTAAAGATGTTTCTAGAATTATTTAATTTTCTTGTTAATATTCGTGGTAGATTTTTACTTGCATGAAATTACATTTTTACCTTTGATCATCATTCACTTCATATATAGAAGAATGTTTCTAGAATTATTTATTCTTGATAGATTTTTGTTAGAAGGAAATTATATTTTTATTCTTAGTTGTCTTTAATACAAATATATCATAATATTCATTTTTATTTGTAAAGTTACTTTTTAACATATTTTTCTTTAATTTCAATCTAATATATATTATTACTTTTATCACACTTAAATATTTTCAAGTATATTAATTAGAGCCAAAATAAAGATGAAAATAATTAATTCATGATAAATTTTTATTTAAAAAGTAGGCATTTTTTATAAGCATAATGAATAGAAAAAAATATTAAGAATAAAATTAAATTAAAGCAATAGTAAAATAGAGTAATAATAAAATAAACATCACAATAACTCACAAAAGAAGTGAAATAATAACAAAATAAGTTAATGGTAATAACAATAACTTAAGATGTTTCTAGAACTATTTAATTTTGGAAACTTCCATATATAGCCACTTAAAAATAATTAATTGCTCTCCATAGCTATAGTATGATAATTATAATTTGTAGCTACATGTTATTTGGAGGAGAGAGGCGAGCGAGACTGGGAGAGAGAGGAGAGAGGAGAGAGAGGGAGAAAAGAGTGGGAGAAAGGTGAATTGTATATCTATATTGGTTAGATAATTATATATTATACATATGTCATTGTATATATGGCAAGAGAGAGTGGGAGAGGGAGGAGAGAGGCGAGCGAGAGAGGTGAATTGTATATGTATATAGTACATAACTGTATATTATACATATATATTTGTATAAATGGCAAGCGAGATTGGGAGAGGGAGGAGAGAGGTGAGCGAGATTGAGAGAGGGAGGAGAGAGGCGAGCGAGAGAGGGCAAAGAGTGGGAGAGAGGTGAGTTGTATATGTATATAGGCTAAAAAATTGTATATTATACATATTTATTTGTTTATCCTGGCGAATTATACATATACAAACATGACTAATTATACAAACTAAAAGTCAGCCCACGTAATTAATGTATAATGTTAGTCGTGAGTGGCAATTATAACAAACAATAGCTATGATGAGTAATTAAATAGTATAAGTTTACTTATCCGCGTAATTTTCCCTTAATTTTTTTGTTATCATTCTTGATAGTTTTTTGTTAGCCTAAAATTACATTTTTGCCTTTGATCATTATTCACTTCATATGTAAAAAGATGTTTCTACAATTATTAATTATATTTCTTAATAGATTTTTGTTAGTGTGAAATTATATTTTTGCCCTTGGTCGTCCTCCCACTTCACTCTTCTATATATATATATATATATATATATATATATATATATATATATATATACTTTCTCCGTCCTTTTTTATATGTCATCGCTTTCTATAAATAGCTGGATCATAACACTTATCATTTTATAAGTTTATACATAAATTATTATATTTTACCTATTATATTCTTGATAGAGTAGTTAATTAACCTTGAAAATATATTCATCATTTATTATAAAGTTGACTTAATAAAATATTAAATAAAGGTAAAAAGGGTAAAAGTTACCTCATTTCTTATGACAAGTCCAAAGTAAAAAGGTGACATAAAATGTGACGGGGGAGAATCATGTACTCCAAACTTCCAATGGGGTTGATTTAAATCTTTAGTAGGAATCTAACCATTGATATTCTCACAGCCTCTATTGCTGGAATTTTTCAAAAATATGTCATACCGGTGTCAAAGCAGTTTTTAATCCATGAATACAGGTGGTGTGGTGGATCCACAGAAATATACATTTGGAAGATCCAATATGCATCTGTCAACATTTTTGAGAAGTTCGAGCAACGTGGCTAAAAACCATTGAATGTGTTTAGCTAGCCATGTCAAAATGCACAGGTTCAACCTATTTCTGGATGCACTCAAACAGAACAAGGGTCTGCTAAGTGCTATGTACCCTATAATATATCATACGTGTCAAAGCAGTTTTTAATCCATGAATGCATGTCGTGATGTGGATCCCCCAAAATATACATTTGGAAGATCCAGTATGCATTTGTCAACATTTTTGAGAAGTTCGAGCAACGTGGCTAAAAACCATTGAATGATAACACATTTGCCTTCCAATTCTTGAGTTAAATCCTATTAACAAAGCAATCTGCACTTGCTGATATAAAGGATGTACTATACAAAATAATACAGGTAGTGTTCAGCTAGCCATGTCAAAATGCACAGGTTCAACCTATTTCTGGATGCACTCGAACAGAACAAGGGTCTGCTAAGTGCTATGTACCCTATAATATGTTGGAATTTCAATGTATAGTAGGGTCCAACATGTTTCAGACAAAGTCACCAAACAAACCTGCTGAACTTTTCAAAACTTGAAAAAACTGATTGCCGCACTTGTCATTTTGGATTTCTCAGTAGATGTTCACCTGGATGCGGTGATTCAATCAGTTATGGTAGAATAGAACACGAATAACCCTGACATATGTGTTGTGAATTCCGATAGCTCCATGGCAGTGAGATGTTTGTCCAGAGTGTTCAGATCCATCACATAAGAGATCTTCATTGTAACAAGGGATTAACATTATATTTCTCTAACTCTGCCTGACTTTGCTGATAATTTGGATCATCTTTACACTTAGGTGAGGGCATGTCAAGCAGTAAATTCACTTTTTGGGACATATCGTCTTGACGATTAGTATGTTGGAATGTTTTCTTTCTCTCAAGAATGCTTTTGGTACCTTTTAGCATCTCTTGAACCTGCATATTATGACATGCATCAAATTAGTGAAAGATACATATATATTTTCTTCTTTCTTGTGCCATGGTATGTTAATGTTATAGAATAAGTAACCAAATTCTCTTGGAATTAGCTTAACATTCCAAGCACAGTTGGACAAAGCTCTAGTTACTATGATTCATACTGGTTATGTACACCCTAAGATTTTAGATAACGTGCCTGGCTCATTTGAGGCCGATCTGTTGAAGCTTGCTGTATACATAAAGAGGCAACCATAACCATCCGATTCATCTGTTCTGAGTCATAGGCATCCCCAAGTGATGGATCAACTAACCCACTGTGATTCTTACTAAGCAGCATTGGTTTGGCCTGCAACAGGGGGGTTATCGTAGTAAGTTTTAGTATGATCCGTTGTCAGAAGAAATGGCAATTTTAATCTACATCTCCTTCCTAATCACTAAAGGACATACAATGGAGATGATTGCATACCCACATCACAACACTATTACGAGATTCATCCAAAGCTGGACGTCCAGAAATGAGCTCTAACAACAAAACGCCAAAGGCGTAGACGTCTGTTTTTTCATCCACAACACCATGCATGAAGAACTCAGGAGGGAGGTATCTGTCATGGAATTTAGAAAGATATATCATTATGGGAGATCATTACAGTATATAAGTTTTTTTGGTTGAGATTATGATCCACAGACCCAAATGTTCCTTCAAACTGAGATACAGTGAGGTGAGTCCATTGATCAGGAAGCCATTTTGCAAGTCCAAAATCAGATATCTGCAGAAAACTAATAGTTGAACATCAAAATGCCGCAAATTGATGTAAGAAAAATAAAACCCCTGTGGATTTTGTTTTAATAGAAGTCTATGGACTGTGGATCTACTGACGTGAAGAGTACAGCTTAATTAGCGAATAAATGAAACAGAATCAAATGACACTGTATTTTATCAGTAATGCACTAAATTGTTCTTGTACTACGTCAGTTTGAAGAAAACTTCATGTTTGGGACAAGTAAAAGAAAAGGGTTCCATCAAGAGATTAGGTATTGAGTGAAAGGTATTTTTACAAATGAAATTCAATTATTGCTGAAAGGTGTTCAAATACCAGACAACAAAGCGACTCTGAAACATAATACAATAGCTTTTAACTTCACAAGTACTTGTTCAAAGAGATACCTGAGCTTCAAAATCTTCCGTCAGCAAAACATTAGCTGTCTTGATATCTCTATGGATGATTCTCCTCCGGCAACCCTCATGGAGATATCCAAGGCCAGCAGCAGTGCCAAGAGAGATATTATACCTATAACACCAAGACAACTTACCCTTTTCACCTGAAAGAGTAATGCATAATAGAAAAACTAATTAACGGTTAAGAATCTACAGAAAAAATAAATTCAAAAGAAGCTAATGATGAACAGACCATTAAGCAGATTTGCTAAGCTCCCATGTGGAGACAGAGGAAGGACAAGGTGCATCCCTCCTTCAACTCCATATCCAATAACACCAGAAATGTTGGGATGGTCGACATGTACCAGAATTCCGAGCTCAGATAAGTAGTCCGCTGTCATCTCCTCTTGAGTTCCCCTGATCAGCCTTTTAACTGCCACCAGTTGGCCATCTTTAAGATGTCCCTTATATACTTCAGATGAACCTCCCTCACCGATCAGGTTTTCTTTGAGAATGACATAAGGAATAATGAGCACCACAATATGCTATTTAATCGGGTAATTTGCTAAATAAAAGTACTAACTAAACATTTGGGAGACACAAATAAGCTCATCATGCACAAGCAGTTGAAAGTTGAAAAATTGAGTTGTTCTGAAGCTCAAAGTGATATTTTCTTTCAAGTTGGCAGCCTTAGTTGCAGATATTTGGATATAAATTAAATAGTCTAAAGACGAAATAGTAGAGATACGAAGAAACTCATACCACGGCTAAAGTTGCCGGTAGCTTTCTGAAGATCAGAGAGTGGGAAATTCTTCCAGTGCGCTTGAAAACAGTGACGTAAATCAGCATCAAGATTAGAAGAAGGCGCCATTGGAATGCTCTGTTCTGTATTCTTACTTTTCCATTTCGGTAGCATCTTAATAGAAGGCAGCGAAGGTATGCTAGGATGGAATGTATGCAAATGCATAGCTGAAGTTATCTTTAGTCTTTTAATGAAACCTTTCCACTGGGATTGAAATTTTCCATCTGAATCTGAAGTGTTGCTGGACTTTGAAGTTGTAGACTCTGCATCATCTTCGGAAGCATCTCTGATAGACTCCTCAGCTACGTCATCTCGTGATTGAACCTTGTCCACTGGTTCTTCAGTTGAATCCTTTTCTATTTTTCCCTCATCCACAGTGAGACACCGCAATTCTAGCATAACATGATGATATGTTAAATATTACAAAGATAAACATGTACACAAACTAATCAACATATCAAGATGAGTAGTATGATCTAAAAAGACATCCAAGGTGAAGAAATATAGTTTTACCTTCAGCGGAGATAGAAATGGAAGCACAAAATAGTAGCTTATTTTGCCCCACCTTCGAGAGCCCTTTTTCCGTGACTCCATTGGAGGGATTCTCACTGTAACACAGTTAGAACAATCAGTTATTTCGACAAGTCATTAACTCAAACACATATATTGTAGTAGGCCAATTGTTGAAACATCAAGCTAATGGTTTCTTCGTCCATTTTCATTCAAATCTCAGGCCAGTACTCAACTCATCCTCTCAGCTTCTATTCTCTTACATATATATGCTTTTGAATTCGATCTATCTGTAGCCCCTTAACAAAAACTACTCAAAGATCAATCGGAAGTTGTAAATACAGCAGTCCCATAAAATAAAATACATTTGTTGTTCACGCATATACAGGAAAAGAACATTCCTAATGAAAATTAATATGTTTTTGATCATATCATCCACCATTCATGTGCATATTTCATTGCATCATAATGTATACATACATCTTGCATTCGAAACAAAATTAATTACGTTGGCAACCTACCTGTTAATGGTACAATATATACAACAATAAGCTACAACATTTCCTCATCAAAAAAATGATACCAAGGGAAACTAAAATCAATCAGAATTGAAGATACCATGGGGCAGGAAATGGTTCACGAGTAGTTTTCATGGGGAAAACGACAATGAATTAGCCAAACAAAAATTGAACCCCGAGTGGCCTAAGCAGGGGAGAAGGGATCGGAGCCTCTTCCAGAGAAACCAAAAAATGAATGAGAGAGAGAAAGTATTGAAGGAGATGAGAGGGAAATAGTGGTTGTCATGCTGTCTACCTGAATCTTGCCTCCTCTCTATGAGCAAAATTCGGAGTTTTCTCCATATTTACTTGCATGATTTCTTTTTGTCCCCTAACCTACGTGCATGAAAATAACAACTACTCTATTTAAATTTTAGGAGAGTTTTTTCCTCAACTACATCGTTAGTGCTATCACCTCACAATATATTAAAAAAAATATGTTGAATTTCGAACTCAATAATTTCATCGAGATCCTGACGTGGCAGATATTATTAACAAAAACAAAAATTATAGATTTAATCGACAAGGGCATGAAGGAATGGAACACACGTCACCTTCAATGAGAAATTTGAGCTCCACAAACAACCCACCCTCTCTTTTCTCTTTCCGTTACAACCATGAAAAATATTTGTCTAAACTCAAATTGCAACCAACTATTTTAGTTTATTAATATATGAATATTATTAGTATTATATTTCTGTTGAAGTTTTATCCTTTCAAAAAAGTGAAATTTGTAGTTTGAAATGAGTTGCAAAATATTTTGTAGCTATGAATCATTTATTAAAAGTAAAATTGTGTCATTGTTTTTTGGATTAAAAAATAAATCATATAATTTGGAATAAAAAAATAAATCTTTTTAAAATGAAAAAATGTCATATTCTTGTACTCTTTAAAAAGAGTTATACTTACCCTTCGCCATATCTTTTTTAATTATATATTTATCCTTTATAATCTAACTTCGAATACATATTTTTTTTTATATATATTTATCCTTTATTATCTAACTTTGAATACATATTTTCCTTTGAAATGTTAATTAGCATGTCTCCACCCTTATTATCTTGTTATCTTGTGCATATATTTGTTTAATTTTATACAAGTTTAAGCATTTATATGTATATCCAAAATTAAAAAGCATAAATATAAAATAATGTCAAATTAAATGCATATTTACTAATGATGCCTATATATATATATATATATATATATATATATATATATATATATAAAGTATGACTAATAGGGCTGTTCAAAATCGAACTGAAATCGATAAGCCGAATCGATAAAAATGTTATTCATTTAGTGATTTTAATAACGGTTTTGATTTTTTTTTTATCGAGTGGTTCTAACCGTTTGAAGTTTTTTCTTAACGGGTTAATCGATAACCCGATAGTAAATTAAATAATTATATTTATACCATTTTGTATATAAAGTCCTCGACTTAGAGTTTGATTTCCTACTTTTATTTTTGTTGTCTCAAACACTTGGTTATTCTACGATGTAAAAGTGTTTGCTTTTAACAAGATGTAATTTGTGAACTGAAGTGCAAGGTTTATTTGGTTTGTCCACCTTGTTTTTAAGTGATTTTCAATGTTTTCTCTTTTGTGTCAAATCTTAACGGTTAAACAGATAACGATCAAAAACCGATAAGTCAATAACTGATAAATCAATATCTTAATGATATTATAACGGTTTAATATCTTTACAAATCGATAACCAATAAACCAATCAAATAAACTTTAACATCAAACCGAACCAACCAAAACACCGCCCTAATCCTAATGACTAAGATAAAATATGTAACTCTTTTCAGAGAGTTTCATTTACTCATGAAAAATAAATTAGGAATTTTATGTTTATTAAAATTTAAAACCACTCAGCATTACGGATTAAAACTTTTTAAAAAAAGAAAAAAAAAAGCATACACCATTCTCCCCATAAAAACAACCCCTTTATCCGCGCACCCCTCGCCCCCACATCTTCTCTATCCTTTTTCTCTCTCCTCTTTGTATTTAAACCTTCTATTCTCTAAACAATTTTTTTCAAAATCAAAACCGAGCAACCAAAAGAAGATAAACTGTTTTTCCCTTTTCCTTGACAATTGAGAGAGATAATTAACAATAAACAAAAAACTATTTCCCTCCTTACCTTACAACAAGGAACAGGAAAAATCAGAAATTATTCAACCTTCTTTTTTCAATCCTGTTAATCCATTTTCAACAACTCTGTTGAATTTGTTTGTTCTCCTTCATGCTTTGAACGATTTGATTTTTTTTATTATACGAAAAAATTATGGCAACAGAGATTTTGCGGCCACAGGATATATTAACTCAACGGTTCAGAGTTTCACCGTCGGCGTGTTATCGTCGGAGAAACAACTTTGGAAACGGAAATGAGTATTTTAACCCTAGGTCTTCTTATGGGAACCGGAAACAGGTGGTTAGAACGGATAAGGAAAGATCTGAGAAGAAGAAGGTGAGAAACCAACCTGAGCCGTTGATGAGGAGGAGATCTGCGAGTTCCGAGGATTTGAGACCGACTCACAACGCCGGTAAGTCTAACGGTGGCGTAGTTATGGGACAGGTAACGATTTTGAGGAGAGGCGAGTCTTTGGATTCGCTGAACTCCGTTTATGGAAGCAGACCGGGTCAACCCGAAAAGGTGCACAAGCAGATCCGGGTCGGGTTATCGTCGGCCGACGTATACGCCGGTTCAGCTTTTTCAAATTCGCCGTCGCCTAGAGCTCTTCCGTTGCCTTCCTTTTTCAACAAAAAGCAAGAGGATTTCAAGTCTGATGACTTTGCCAGTAGAGATTTGAGGCGCTTGCTCCGGCTGGAACACTAGGAGGATCCGGTTTATGACGTTCCCTTAAAATGATCCGACCCGAACCGAACCGAACCGAATCGACGATATAGAATTTTCGGGATCTTAATTTCTCCATGATATTTTTTAGACATGTGGAGAAGATGAAAAGGTCTGAAATTTGAGAAATTTAGAAAAAAGAATTATATATATTTTTAATTTTTCTTAAAATTTTTGTAAGATGTGAATTTATTTTTATTGATCAAGCAATATTGGGAGGGTTTTGTTGTAAAATATGGGAATGGAATATTGTAATATATATATAGTAGTAACTACTATATGATAAAATATGGGAATGGGATTAATTATGGGAGAATTAGTAAAGTGGTTGGAGGGGAAGAAGATATTGTGCTGCTCTGTTAATTAATGGTGTTAGAGATGACTGAAGATCATGTTGAATGAGGAACTTTTCAGTTTCTTCTTGTAAATCGTAAGATAATACTTATAAATACTACTAATATTCAGTGATCAAGAGTTTAATATTATTTAAATTAATGATCTATCGACTCTCAAACTTTAATCGACGGTTAGAAATTAAATTTAATCTTCAAATATTTTCAAAAGTAACAGAATCCAGTTTTTGAGTTTTCAAAGTAAAATGACATCCTTCATGATTTGGGTAATCAATTGGATTGCTCCCTTAGATCCATTAGAAACACTGTGTGGATTGTGGAGGTGAAAATGGCATGGGAGCTCCCATAGGCTCCATTACCCTTGGGGATGTGGGACTAGAGGTGTTGCCATGTCGTGAAAGTGAAGGGTCATAGACTTATAAATTTCAAGTAATGATCAACAGTTCTTCCCTCATGAATTAATTTTCGAGTTTGAGCTAATCGCATGCGTGCTATATATTTTGTCACATCAGATCCATGACCATTTCAATTCATGTTCACCACCAATGCTCTTTATTCATACATGAGCGCTCAAATTACACTTCCCTAAAGAAGGATAATAGATCGTAATCAAGTAGAAACTCAATTAGTAAGTTGAGGTCGATTCCACGAGGAAAATGGTTTAGACTTAACTTTAATTCACAATCAGGTCTATTTAGTCAATGTCTTTCCTAAAGCAAGTAATTAAAAGTTTTTTTTTTATGAAACAAGATTCTTAAACAATTCTAAGTTAACAAGTGAGCAAAAGTAAAAGATTGAGTTTTATCAAGTTGTGAGACTAACTAGTGTATATGTGTTCCCCATAGGTTTATAACGCCGTATTCCTAGCAATAGCAATTCTTCCCTAGTGTTTTGCATGTAAAGTGGTAAGTTATGTATCTCTAAATCATTATTCCGATATCTAAAGAATTTCACCCCGTACCTTGGTCCGGCTACGTGTGTATAAGCTACTAACCCTTACATTTACCTCATATTAGACATCATAATCGATGTATGACTTAGTTATTACTTTGCACCAATCGACGCTAGCCTATTAGATAGTATCACACTAAATCTATGTTGATAATTCTTTTCTTATTCCTACCTCCTTGGTTCGGCAAGTTGTAACGCGTGCACTCGTTAAAAAGATATCTAAGTAAAAAAATTATCAATACATCCAAGAACCTACTTGAGAATTGCTTATTTGCTAGGTTTACTTTGTTAATTACCCATTGTTCCCACAACCTTAGTTGTGGATTTAGTTACCCATGCAAGCAAGATCACAATTCATATTTTTTTTTAAAAAGAATTCATGAACTTACTTAACAATAAGAAGAAACCCAGAAATTCAACTTGAAATTACAAGAAAATCCTTCAACACGAATCCGAAAATTTATTAATTGCTAAAAGTGTTGGGTGGTCTTGGGCCTTCTCAACCCAAAAGCTAGATCAAAGGTTGAGGCTTTCCCTCACACTTATAAATTGACCACCAGCCCCTTCCACTTCCGATGTGGGATAACCCAACAATCTCCCCCTTCACACATCGGGCCTTGGGCTGGAGAGAGTGACAACCCAGTTTTCTCCCGGTGGGCTGAGACTTGTTGACAACCTGGGCTCTGATACCAATTGTTGGGAATAAATCCGTAACAGAAATAATATTTACGGTAATAAAATCAATAAAAGCGGAACACAACAATACGGTTAATCAACGAGAATAAAAAGGAGAAATAATGACACCAAGATTTTACGTGGAAACCCTCCTAAATAAAGAAAAAACCACGACCCGAGAGGAGCAACGAATATCACTATAGTAAGGATTTTTACACTTGTAGGTCTGAGTAAAACTCCAAAGACCACTACACACTCAAAAGAAATAACCCTCTTTTGATTTTTTGCACCTCACTACAATATCGGTCGCACTCTCTATTTTTCCTCACAGATTATTTTCCTCTGTGATGCCTCACTCTTCTTTTCTCTCCTTTGTATTTTTTTCCGTTGTGGTGTGTATAAAAAGTGAGCTAATGAGCTCCTTTTATAGAAGAAATTTGCAGCTGCAAATTTCACCACCATCCACAACTTGTCAAAGTTGTGCCACCAAAAGTTTTCAATTGTTGTGTTTTTCAACAATTGCTGCCACTACAATTTGCCAACCTTTGACAATTGCATGCACCAATTGTTGAAGTCAACAATGGGATAATGGGGATGGACCCCACAAATCTCCCCTCCAGTCCCATTCACCTGAACGAGGTAGCTCTAGGTTTCTAGCTTGAGTGCATGCCGACAAGTTCTTTGCATAGCTCAAACTTGTCTTTTGATACCACCTTGGTCAGCATATCTGAAGGGTTTTCACTAGTAGGAATCTTCATGACCTGCATAGATCCGTCCTCTATCTTTTCACGAATCCAGTGATATCTCACGTCGATATGCTTCGTCCTTGCATGATACATGGTGTTCTTGCTCAAGTCTATTGCACTCTGAATGTCACAATAGACGACATACTCCTTCTGATGCAATCCAATTTCTTGAAGAAATCATTTCAGCCATACTATCTCTTTGCCAGCTTCCGTAGCTGCAATATATTCTGCCTCAGTTGTAGAGAGTGCGACACACTTCTGCAACTTTGACTGCCATGATATAGCTCCCCCTGAAAATGTAAACAAATATCCAGTAGTGGATTTTCTATTATCGAGGTCACCTGCCATACCAGCATCAGTATAGCCCTTCAAGATTGGATCAGATCCTTCAAAACACAAGCAATCTCTTGTGGTACCTCTTAGGTACCCGAGTATCCACTTAACTGCCTCCCAGTGTTCTTTTCCAGGATTTTCAAGGAATCTGCTAACAACACCAACTGCATGAGCAATATCAGGTCTTGTACACACCATCGCATACATCAAACTCCCCACAGCTGAATAATAAGGAACTTTAGCCATTCCCTCTTTCTCCTCTTTTGTTGTAGGACACATCTGTTTGCTCAACTTCAGATGACTCGCAAGAGGCGTGCTAACAGGTTTAGCACTCTTCATGTTGCAGCGTTCTAGTACACGTTCAATGTACTTCTCTTGAGATAGCCACAACTTTCTTTTGTTCGTTCTCGAACAATCTTCATCCCTAGAATTTGTTGTGCTGGGCCCAAGTCTTTCATGTCAAATGACTTGGACAAATCTTTCTTCAACTTTGCAATCAGCTCTTTGTCTTGTCCTACAATTAACATGTCATCCACATACAACAACAAAATAATAAAATTGTTGTCAGAAAATCTTTTGAAGTATACACATGGATCAGAATAGGTCTTTGTGTACGTTTGACTTTTCATGAAGGAGTCAAACTTTTTGTATCATTGCATTGGGGCCTGTTTCTACCTATAAAGACTCTTATTCAATTTGCACACCATGTGTTTCTTTCCAGATACTTCAAATCCCTCTTGTTGTTCCATATAAATCTCTTCTTCTAAATCTCCGTGAAGAAATGCAGTTTTCACGTCCAATTGCTCCACTTCAAGATCTAGACTAGCTGTTATGCTCAAAATAGTTCGAATAGAAGTCATTTTGACAACAGGTGAAAAAATTTCATCAAAATCAATACCTTTCTTTAGTTCGAAGCCTTTTACAACCAATCGAGCTTTGTGTCTGACCAACTTGCCATTTCCATCTTTCTTGAGTTTAAAGACCCACTTGCACTTAAGCGGTCTTTTGCCTTTTGGAAGTTCAACTAGCTGGTATGTGTCATTTTTCTGTAGAGATCCCATCTCTTCGTGCATGGCTTTCATCCATTGGCTCTTTTCTGGATGAGACAACATCTCCTTAAGATTTTCTGGCTCCCCTTCATCATTGATGAGGACATACTCTGAGGTAGGGTATTTGGATGACTCGACCCTTTGTCTTTCTGATCTCCTCAGAGTTTGAGATTGTTCTTCTTCTTATGGGTACTCCATTTGCTCGGTATTATCACCAAGTTGCTCCCCCTGCTCAACAATCTCATCAGGTTGCTCTTCATGCTCAGCAACTTCATCAATCGTACTTTCATTCTTTTTCTTGGCCTTCTGGGATAGATCATCAGAAGTTCCAACTTCACTTTCTCGAAAGATTACGTCTCTGCTTCTGATGACCTTCTTCTTTACAGGATCCCATAGTCTGTACCCGAACTCGTCATCTCCATATCCGATGAATATGTAGGGAACTGATTTATCATCTAGCTTGGTTCTCTGCTCCTTCGGTACATGTGCAAAAACTTTGCAACCGAACACCTTTAGGTGCGAGTAAGACATCTCTTTATTGGTCCAAACTCTCTCCGGAATGTCAAACTCCAACGAAACTGATGGACTACGATTGATAAGATAACACGCTGTCCGAACTGCTTCACCCCAGAATGTCTTGGGTAATTTAGCCATTTTGAGCATGCTTCTCACCTTCTCAACAATGGTGCGATTCATTCTCTCAGCTATACCATTGTGTTGTGGGGTTCTAGGAACTGCCTTTTCATGTCTGATTCCATGGTTTGAACAGTACTCTTCAAATTCTCTTGAAGTGTACTCACCTCCATTGTCAGTTCGGAGACGTTTTAGCTTCCGACCTATCTCTCTTTCTACCAGAGCATAAAACTTTTGAAATACTTGAAACACCTGATCTTTGGTTCGCAAGATATAAACCCACAATTTTTTAGAAGCATCATCAATAAAGGTAACAAAGTATTTATTACCTCCTATCGATTCTATCTCTATTGGACCACAAACATCAGAATATACTAAATCAAGTATATTCGACTTTCTTTCAGATGATGTCTGAAATGAGACTCTATGTTGTTTACCAAATAAGCAGTAGTTACAAGGTTTTATCGTTGTACCTTTGGCAAAAGAGATGAGTGATTTTTTGGAAAGAATTTCAATCCTTTCTCGTTCATATGACCCATTCTTTTATGCCATAAATCTGCAGAATTCTCTTCGTGAGCCGCATTTAATTCACCTTGGCATATTTCTGCATTTGTCCTGTACAACGTGCCACGAGCAACTCCTTTTGCAATCACCAATGCCCCTTTGGTGAGTCTCCATTTTTGATTTGCAAAGTAGTTCTCATATCCATCTTGGTCCAAAGCAACTCCCGAGATCAAGTTCATCCGCAAATCAGGTACGTGGCACACATCTTTCAATACTAATGTGCATCCAACATTTGTTTTTAAGCAAATGTCTCCGATTCCCGCAATCTTTGAGTAACTTATGTTACCCATTTTCACATTGCCAAAATCACCGGCTACATATCTGCAAAACAAATCTCTTACCGGTGTGGCATGGTAAGATACTGCTGTGTTGATCACCCATTCCGACTCTACACCTGCCAAGTGCATGCATTCTTCTTACTCATTTATGAGGAGAACAACACTGTCATTATTTTGCACCATGACAGTTGTGTTGTCATCATTCTTCTGGCCGCTGCTTTCCCCTTTGCCCCTTTTTAGATTTGGACAATCTCTTTTGAAGTGTCCTGGTTGATCGCAATTGTAGCAATTTCTGGCCTTCGATTTTGATCGGACCTTGGACTTTCCACGAGCTCCGGATCTACCATAGTTACTTGAGCTCCTTTGGTAACTTCTGCCTCTACTTTCCGTGATGAGAGCCTGTCCATGATTTTCAGGCCTTTTTCTCATCTTCTCATTAAGAAGAAGGGCTGATGTGACATCCTTCAACTCAATGGAGTCCTTACCATGTAAAATGGTTGTTGCTAAAGTATCGTAGGAAGATGGCAACGAGTTTAGGAGCACTATGGCTTTATCTTCATCCTCGATCTTTACTCCGAGGTTTGCTAGCTGCGTGATTAGTCCATTAAGTACATTTAAATGAGAGAGAAAATTTGTACCTTCACCCATATGTAGCGCGTATAACTGTTTCTTTAGGTACAATTTATTTGTCAGCGTTTTGGACATGTATAGATTTTCTAACTTTGTCCAAATGCCACATGCACTCTCTTCATCGATGATGTTATTAACTACATCATCTGTTAAGTGCAATCTGATTGCACTGGCAGCCTTTTCATCCAGTTCTTCCCAATCCCCAAGTTTCATGGATTCGGGCTTTTTGGATTTGCCGCCTAGTGCCTTGTGCAAACCCTGTTGGATGAGCAAGTCTCTCATCCTTCTCTGCCACATTGAGAAACCGCTATCACCGTTGAATTTTTCTACCTCGTACTTTACTCCAGACATTTTTTTTCCACTAAGTATAGTACAATAAGCTACAAAAAATATTTCTGTAAATGAGCAGAACCTGTGCTCTGATACCAATGTTGGGTGGTCTTGGGTCTTCTCAAACCAAAAGCTAGCTCAAAGGTTGAGGCTTTCCCTCACACTTATAAATTGACCACCAGCCCCT
The DNA here is from genome assembly GCA_016801875.1 of Solanum sitiens. NCBI lineage: Eukaryota > Viridiplantae > Streptophyta > Magnoliopsida > Solanales > Solanaceae > Solanum > Solanum sitiens. The sequence goes on from JABWTJ010000168.1 coordinate 1,525,173, forward strand.
TCCACTTCCGATGTGGGATAACCCAACAAAAAGTTTGCAACCAATAATCTCCAACACAAAATAGAACAATAGTAAGAGTTTCTAACCTAAAAAACGAGGTTTTAATGCCCTATTTATAGAAAACATTGTCCTAAAAAAAGGAATTAAAATAAGAAAAGTTTGTTCAGTTGACGCGGCTTTAATCGACGACCCTACTAATGGACCGTCGTTGGAAAACACCATGTGACCACGGTACACCAATACATCAGCTTTTGGGCTGAATAAAGTTAGACACAAGATCTATATTTATATGATATTAGAGTCAAATTCATTCCACCATTTTTACATGATTTAATGATGTTGGGTCCTATTTATGATTTACTGATGTTAGGCTCCATTTAATGTCTAATCCTAAGCATAAGGTGGGGGTGTTAAGTCACACATGGGGTGGGATGAGGCAAATATGGATTTTTATATAAAATTGGACAATTCTTATTAATAAGTTAACTTTTAAGGTTGAGTAATTACACCCGATTTCTATTTCTTTACAGATAGTTCAGCTAGTTCTACGAAGAGCTTGTTAATTTTAGGAACCAGATTAACATCTATAACTTTAGGACATACTAAAATGGTGTAACACTGTAATGTTACAGAGATCATTCCTAACCCTTGTTGAATTTGGCTATATAACACACTCTTGGAAGAGGTTTCATGACCTGGTAAAAGGAGAAGAGAAATTCCTTCAACTTGATTTAATTTGTGGATTGTCATTCATATTCCGAATTTCGACATTTACCCAAAATAATATCATGGACTTATATATTTCACTTTTATGAGGTGAAGAATGTATATTAGTTGATTATGATTAGTTATAAAAATCTATTTGCAAACACATATTACACATTTATTATACATATATATACGGTGAATTAATGTACTGGTCCAACATGGATTGATATATATTAGGGGTGTTAAATGGGCGGATTGGGTTGAAATTGGAAATATTAAAATGAGTTGAATAGAAATCGGGTTGGTCTTGACCCGCCCAAGTTTACTTTGAGCTCAAATGGGTTGGGCTCAAATGGGCTATAAGAACGGATTGGGTCTTGACCCGTCCAATTTGACCCGATTAATCTCAATAATTTAACATATTGATATTTAACTTTTATAATCACAATTTGAATTTCCACTCAAGAATTTTTTGTTAAAAAATTAATAAATAGATAGATAAATCCTAAAAGATGTTAAATAGATAATAATTCATACCTTCAATATAGGAACATATCTTAATAAAAAGTTTTAAAATGGGTTGAAATTGGAGATTGAATTGGGTTCAATTGAGAATTCTCTTCAAATGGGTTAAACTTGAATGAGTTGAGATTGAACCCAATTCAAATTATCTTGAGCCCAACCCTTAAAATTCTGGGCGGGTTGGGCGGGTTACCTATGTTTGGGTTCATTTTTGACACCCCTAATATATATATTTATTAAAAGTCTGGTATATATTAATTTAGTTATTTTCATTTATGTGATACAGATAAAATTGGAAGAGTCAATTAACATTGTTTATTATATTTTTAACGTACTTTTCAAATAATATGTTTGGCACCTGTGATATTTCGAGAGTGAATTAATTTTTAAAATATTTTAAGTTGTTAACTATTGTGATTTATGTGACACATGTGAAATTTTGAGAATTAATTATATTTTTAATATATTTTAAAAAAAATATTTCAAGTCTGCAATTTTTAAACAAGATAATATTTATCATGTTCTAATTAATATGACACATGTTAAATTTTGAGATTTAATCAAAATTTATTATGTTTTTAAATATTTTAAGTTGCGATTAATAGTACTCTTAACGTAATTTTCAAATAATATATGTCACCCACTTGTGCCAATTTATGTGGTACATGTGAAATTTTGAGAGTTAATTACAGTTTAATATGATTTTCAAATATTTTAAGTTGTTAATTATTGTGATTTATAAAACTCTTAATGTAATTTTTAAATGATATATTGTACTCTCTTTTCGTCCTAATTAGTACATGTAAAATTTCGAGAGTTAATCAAATTTATGATATTTTAAGTTAATTTTTAATACTATTTTTATAAATACATAATATATATATATATATATATATATAAATATTAAAATAAAAATAATTTAAAACAGATAAAATACTAAAAAAATAGAAGAAGTTGAGGAGAAAGGCAAATCGGTCAATTGACCGGCTGACCCTAAGCTCCTCAACATTCGCTTCTACAATATAGTTATATAGGGAAAATTGCATAAGTACCCCCTGAACTATGCCCGAAATCTCAGAGACACACTTATACTATACTGAGGTCCTATTATTCCCCCCCTCCCCCCCCCCCGAACTTATTTTATAAATAATTTTTTATTCCTTTTCGGCTTACGTGACACTATCTTGTGGGTCCAGCGCGTGTTGACAATTTTTTCAATTATAGTGTCACGTAGGCCGAGAAGGAGTAGAAATTATTTATAAAATAAGTTTGAGGGGGTAATAGGACCTTAGTTAACTAACTGATATATATTTCAAAGAAATAAGTATCAAAAATACATCTAAACTATGTCTCTTTCTTAAGTTTCATACCTAAACTATTGAAAGTGCGAGTTTCATACCTAAACTATCATTTTTTAGTTTGAGAAACACACCTCTCTCTTTTATATCACTCTCATCATGGTGTGTGATACTCTCTCTTTTATTTTAAAAATATCGCATCACACTCCACATGGACAAAACAAAAATTAAATAAATTATTAGTATTTAGTATTAGTTAAAAATTAAAAAATTATTATTCAAGAAAACAATATTTCTTTTATCAAATAAAGTGTAAAATATTTTTCTTACCCCAGTTCATCACTTCCTCTCACCCCACCCCACCCCCCACCCCACGGGCTTTTTTTTTTTTAATTTCTTTTATAAAAGAATTTAATTTTTTTTACTTCGTCTCACCCCTTTCAAATATTAATTTAGATATTATTTTACTTTTTTTAAAAGAACAATTCTACGCACCTCACCTGATCCTCCGCTTACAATTTTTTTTTTCATTTTGTGTTAGATGTATACTATTAAAAATATTTTTTACTTGCCGCGGCAAGACATTATTTATTTATTTATGTTATATTCGATATATTAGTAGAAATTTTTATTTTTAAAAAATATATGTACATAAATATCTAATACATAATGAAATATATATATATATATATATATATATATATATATATATATATATATATATATATATATATATATATATATTAGGGCGGAGGTTACATAGAAAGGGGCAGAATTTTTATTTTTTAAAAATAAAATAATATCATTTTTTGGGGGGGGGGGGGGGGGGGGGGGAGTTCCGTGGAGGAGGTGGTGGAGTAGGGTACGAAAAAATAACTTAAATTTTATTATTTTTAAAAAGTATTTTTTTATAGATAGTAGTACTTTAATTTTTAATTTTAATTAATAGTATTTGTTTATTATTTAATTTTTGTCAATGTGACATATTTAATCCATGTGGAATGCCATGTGTCAAGGTTCTTTTAAATAAAAGAAAGAGTGTATTACACACACCACTGAAGTGTGTTTCTCAAACTAAAAAGTGATGGTTTAGGTATAAAACTCACGCTCTCAATAGTTTAGGTATGAAACTCCAAAAAAAAAAGATAGTTTAAGTGTATTTTTAACACTTATCTCTATTTCAAATGGTAAAATAATTGAAATATAGGCCGTGTCAATGTTTTAAGTAGCGGAAACGAGGTGCGACCTTTTAGGACCGAGGAGTAAAACCTAAAGTATCTTTAATTTTATAACTTCATTACTAAAACAGCAAATAAAAACAAATTTTTTAATAATTCCACAAATAAATTCATAACATAACGCTCCAAAATGAATATCAAACTTATCAATCCTTAAATATTTCAACGAGATTTGAATATTTTTTTTAATCATGATTCATGATAATAAAAGGACTTATTAGTATTTACATGCATAGTAACTGATGGACTTAAATAATTCATATTTTCAAAGACGAACGCCGACTTGAACAAATTAATTTATTCAACTCTAATCACCAATGCGACAAGTCGACTATAGAAGTATTATTAAGATTAATGTAAAATTGTGGCTATTGGCTTATAAATAAATAAATATAATCGTGTATAATTAATTGTTATTAAACAACAAAACTGATTATTATTTTTTGGAATATTTAATGAAGCGTGACTTGCATGACGTCGCTATGGCTACTTAACATTAATACAAGTTGAACTCATCATCATCATATATATATATATATATATATTTCTTAATTACTTTTTGTTTCAATAATGAAACATTAGGGGCCTAATAGAGAAAGAAAGCCAAGAGAGGAATCATTTGGTAGTACTAGAATTACAAAGTAATAATAAAAATTCAGATTAATTAAAAAATATTTGATTCATGTCAGATCGTTTGGCCAGGATGTTTAATAATAATAATATTGAATTATAAAATGTATTAGTAATGTTGTTATTTTTTATTGACAGTTTGGCCTTGTTTGTTTGTATTAAATGAATAGGATGTATATTAGAATATAAGAATAATATTAAAGAGATGTATTATAGAATTAGGGGCGTTCGTGGTTCGATTTAGATTGGTTATTTGATTAAAATCAAATTAATCTAGTCGATTTTTTAAATTTCTAAAATTAAATCAAACTAAACCAAACGAAAAAATTAATCATCGATTTTGTTATTGTCGGTTTGGTTTAGTTTTTCCTGATTTATCCGGTTTGAAAGTAATAGTAATTTTTTTTGAGGACTTACGCCGACAAACACAAACATTTAGCACATGAACAATTCACAGAAAAGCTATTGTCGGTTCTATTAAGCAATTAACAAATACTAGAGTTATCATTACACGAACAAAGTTTTTCAATTAAGAGAAAGTGTGATTATTTTATGTGAAGTAGGGTAGTTAAAGATAAAAATGAATTTTAATGGACTTGGACTTAGCATTGTTATAGTTGAGCTAAAGTGTTTGGTTTGAGAAAATTGTAAAGTTAAATACTTAAGTCAATTAAAATTTGATAAAATATTTATATTTTATTTATGAATAATATATAAATAATTAATTTATATATCTAATTTATTGGTTCGATTTGGTTATTTTTGCGATTTTGTTTAGTAAAACCAAAACAAAATCAATAATATCGATTTTCAAAACTTAAACCAAACCTAACTTTATCCAACCAAATATCAATTTTTTAATCGATTTGATTTGTTTTTTAACTATAACCATGAACAACCCTAATTATAATATAAATAATTTTCTATATTGTTAATGTTATGATTTATTATGTATAAAAGTAATACTAAATAAAACATAACAAATTAACAACCACCTACCTAGTGAAGTTTCACAAATGAGATCTGAAAAAAATAAAATATATATATATTTTATCAACTCATGAAAATAAAAATATTATTTTCTTTAATACCTCCTGCCAGACGATCCAAAGAGTATGATGTTGTTTGCATGTCTATAGGGGGGCAATGAAGAAATAAGATTGTACTTGTAAATTAAGGACAATATAATATCAATACTACTTGAAAGGTCAAAACATGTCTTTGCCTGCTTAGATAAATCTACCACGTTTCTAACAATCATATCAATTTATCGTTATATAGAAAAGTTATGGGGATAGAGTCTAATTTTAATTATGTGTCAAGTGTGTAATTCAAACTCCTAAAATTTTGCATCTGGTTCCCAATAGTGTCTAGCATGGCATGAACATGCATTACAAGTCAGATTCGAACACATAAGCATTACTAAGCAAATAACAAATTATTATATTAAGGGTGTAATATATGTTATTTAATCATTTTATATATCATTTTATTTATATATACGATATTTTTTTTTTAATGAAGGATGTTTGATTAGACACTCTGCAACCATGTAGCTACTCGCCACTGGCAATGCATATTCATTTATGTAACTTGCGTCCAAATTCAATTACACTTTCCTCTCATTTCAGTTTACGTGACATAACTAAGTTTTTGAGATTTGAACTTTAAATTTTGTGTTATCAAAATAAACTAACTAGGTATAGATTACACTACTATTTAGTTTCACACAATATACTTTAAAATTATCATACTAAATCAGAACGCAAATGGAAATTAAACTATATATGGAGGAATGTATTAACTTTAATAAAAAATAATATTTATTAAATGTTCTTCAATAAATAATTTATGTTTAACAAAAATAATCTAATAATACAATCGATTCTAAATTGAAACAGGCACAAATTAATTTGTGTTTGAGTTAATTTAAATTTTAAAATATGAAAATAACATGTGATCATTTTTAGTATTAACTGTATTTCAGTCATTTTAACACTTAAAACATTTTTTTTACTAAATACATCAACGGGCTTATTTTCATGTCAAATAGTTTTATTCAAACAAATATATATTTAGGTAGCTCAAACACTTAAAAGGTATTCTTTAACCACTTAAATTCAATCAAATCAAACGAACTCTAAATCAATAAATATGTGACTCTAGTTTTTAATAAACATAATTATCACTTAATCATCTTTACGTAGTTTTCATTTTGAATTTTAATTAGATTATTTAATTTAATTAAGAAAATAAATTAACTTTATTTGCACATGCCAATCGATAGTGTGGGTACCACTGCACCAAATATGCGCGCATGGAACAGTAATACTCATAAAATGCTGATGCTTGCTCCTTCTATATATTTTAAAAAAACATAATCTTAGATATAAAAAATGACCCAATAGTTATTTTTTTTAAATATAATCTTAAGTCAAATATGAATATTTTGTTATACATAAATGTGGGAAAATTTGCGCATGCAGCAATTACTCTCTCCGTTCAACTGTTTAACAATATTATTCATTATACTATTTTGAAATGTTTAATAATACTTGTTCACTTGACGAAATCAATTGATAATTTTACACTTTTTAATTTACCCTTATCATTAGTTATAGTCATTTTCCTAATACATTTTTCAAAACATTGTATTTATTACGTTCAAAGGGTGATATATTAAAATTACCCTTCTATTTATATTTTCTTAAGTAATGTACAAAATCCATAATGGACAAATATTGTTGGACAGAAGGAGTTCATTAAATACGGCAGCTAAAGTAACTCTCGATCTTCAAAACTCATGTAATTGTCTCCTTATCCATTTAAGCTAGAAGTCCAGGTATAAATTTGATCAAACTTAATAATATATTTTTTTATTTAAAATATTTATTTTTAGATTTTTCAAAATAGTATACTAAACAATTATTGTTGGATGAATATTTAGAATCATTACCATTATAAAATTTAGAATTTATAAAATAAAAATTCTGACTTCGCCTCCGTTTATTATGGTCAAACAAACACACACTTTCTAGTATTAAAGGTTCCGTATATATGGCCATTGGTGGGCTATATGTAGTGTGTCAACACACATATACAAGAGTCAAGATGATGTCTCGTTTACGTGGTACAAATGCACAAACCATGTCGGATTTATTTCTTCCATATGTACCTAAAAAGAACCTATACACTAGGATAATAATAATGTAGAGAAATTGTTCTCGATAAATTATTGATTTTTCAGAAAAATTATCCAAAGACGTTCAAAAGAAAAAAGCAATAGAGGTACAGAAAATAATAGATAGAAACATGACAATAATTATGAAAAAACATTTTGATAGTCAAATTACAAGCAACAACACATAACAGAAATCGACTAGACAAGAAACTATTAGAGCAATACTATTAATATGTACTAATAACAAGACATAACACAATAATTACTATTTACAACAATCTACTATAATCCGCGTCCTCTACAGCATTCTATCTAAAATCATGTTCTTGATAAGCTGAAATTATGTAATGTCATGTCTAATTAAATCAATGACCAAACCTCTCACATATACGCACAGAGACATCCAAACATCTCCGCTTAAGTTTTATAAAAACCCTACACAGTCTTTAATTAAATTTATTATAATTATAAAACAATAAGTAGAAGAAAAAAGTTTGTAAATTTTCTGGAGGGGATATATATATATATATATATATATATATATATATATATATATATATGATTTTTTTCTTTAATTAATAGTTTACTTTTTGGTAGAGATGCAATTGGAAGATAAGTATATATTATAGTATGTTGTGTGTGATGGGTAATACGTGTAGATGTATGAGACTTGTAAGGGAGGTTTGTTGGTACGCATGCACAATAGAGTGGCTGGATGTGGTCACTAATATATGGGTAATATGCCACCCACCATGCTTTGTATATTGTTAGAAAAAAATAATATATTTTTGTGGTTTTATAATCAAGGAAAGAGATTAGGGTGTAAATTAATATAGGATAAGAAGTAAGTTATAAATCACAAAATGCAAGCAAATTGAAAATTATTATAATTATATAATAGTTATTTTAAATAATTTGATTATATAAAAAAATTAAATTGGTAAAAAACAATTTTTAATTATGTTTTTTTCTAGAAAAGACTATCTGTAAATGATAGTACTACAAAAAGAAGATATTGATATGCAAGCAATAACCAGAGACAGAGCCTAGATTGGGAGTTCTAAATTTTAAGATAGAAGAGAAAATATTTTTGAATCCAGAACACTAGTGGGGAAAACATTTTTATGACCCCTTTCTTATCATTGAGTCGTCAATCAATTTTATTAGGAGATTCACAAGTTAATATAAATATATATATATATATAATTTTCTAATACAAACACAATATCTAAAGATAAGCTACTGAATTTTCCGAACCCACAAACCTTCACTTAGCTCCGCCTCTGAACGAATTGGCTTTGTACTTGTTTTTTTTGTTTTCTAGTGCTTTGGCTAATTGCGTGTGTCCACTTGAGAACATCTAATATATAAGGCTTTGCATGCCTTGGCATAGCTTAATATATGCAATAATTGTTGTCATGTATTCAAGCACTTTTGTTTATAATTGTGTCCCTCTTCTTCTAAGACACCACGTGATTTACGAGTGTACCTTGGTCTCTCTATAATTGTCAACCATATCCAAATATATTTATTTATTACACTGCCATATGTTAGATATAACCAAATCCCCTCTAATTTTAATTTTTGAAGATATATATCATCATGGACGTTTTTAAAAAAATTATTTTTCTTTAAAGAATAGTTAATAATGTTATACTTGTCATTTTCATTTTAATGCACGGGTGAAGTACAGCAGTTGGGGTATTTTGACTTGTGAACAATTGTCTTTCTATTGTACTCCGAAAGATTATATTTAATATTGTGACATGGTATATATACGAGCCTATTTATTCTAATATATATTGTTTGAATTATAGGTGGAACGTAGATCGTAATTGACCTTTCAAGTTTTCGAGGATATGATTTTTAAAATTTGTGATCTTATATTTATTTTTTTTAGCTATATAAGCTTCTCGTAAAGGATTATATGAAAAGTTTAACTTCTTTAATTTAGAAAGTTAACATTTTTTCTTAGGATGAATTATAAAGAAAATATTGCTGAAAACTAAGTAAAGACTAAAGACGAATCAAATAATGATATCTAGTAAAAATTACTCTTTTTATCTCAATTTATGTAGTACAGTTGAAATTTCGAGAGGTAACTGAAGTTTTTTAAACCGAAACTTTTTTACATGTGCCTCTACTTAGATATTTAAGTTGTTAATTGTTGACTTGTGATTGTAATTTTCAAATATATAAAATCTATTTCAAGAAACTTAAAGCTTTTGTGTCTAAATTCACGTTAAAGTTAAGAAATCTGAATGTAAAAAAGTTCCAATTGTTCCACATCGACAAATACAACAACATTACCAGTGAAATTCTACTAAATATCACATCGATCGGATGATTTTTATTTTTATTTTTAAAAAGAAAGCAATCAAAATTAGAACCTATCTAATATCTAATCAAAACCTTATTACAAATTAGTTTGTCGGGAAAGGAAAAGTTGAGAGATGGAAATGTACTCAAGTATTAAAATTGAATTAAAATGTTACTTAGGGTTATTGCTGGATGAGTAAATTTATTTCAAGTTTTAGCACTAAGAAATAAAAATAATTTTTTTAATTGAAAACACTTTAATTAATGAGTCCTTGCGACGCAAACTGCATGGCAACAGATGAGTTACTTTCAAAAAAGAAAAAAAATGGACGCAAGATGTGAGAGAGGAACAAGAAAAATATGGATTCATGTTGTCTGAAAAAAGATCTCTCACGCAAAAAATAACCATCATCTTGTATTCATTTTTTTGGCTTACGATCATTATTCTTGGTTGCCTCGTCACCATGCCCCTCCTTCTCTCCTCTTCTTCTATTTTCCTACGGAGTTCGTGTTGAAGTTTCAACTAAATTTGGATCGTACACAGTAGATCCCGTTATTATGGGAGTGAATCCTCTAAGTAGTTTTTTTTTTCATACCAAAGACTCAAACTCGAAACCTCTAATTAAAGATGAAGCAGTCCTACCAGTGTACTACAACTTATCCTGGTGCATGCCCCCATCTCAATCTCCCCCCCCCCCCCCCAAGCACACACACACAATCTTCTTCACCTATATATACTTACTTCCCTGTTCCAGTTTTTGTCATCTTCACTTCCTACTCAAAAATTAAGTATAGCAAGCATTTCTACAAAAAAATTCACTACTAATCCCCTGTTTTCTACCAAAATCATTCGGGTTAATTTTAGTTGATTGGAAGTTTAATTCCATCAATGGCTGCTTCTGGATTTGAAGGATTTGAGAAGAGACTTGAGCTACACTTCTCTGGCGACGATCCTGCGATCGAAATGGGAGGTTTCCGGGAACTAGATTTTGATTCCTTGGAGCAAGTACTACATGCTGTGCAGTGCACAGTAGTATCAGCTGTTTCGAATCAATATTTTGATTCTTACGTACTATCAGAATCAAGCCTCTTTGTATATCCTACCAAAATAATCATCAAAACTTGTGGAACCACCCAGTTGTTGAAATCAATCCGTCCGTTCATCCATTTCGCGTGCCAAATGGGACTTATCATAACAGAGTGTAGGTACACTCGAGGAAATTACATTTTCCCCAAAGCACAACCGTACCCACATACAAGTTTCAAAGAAGAAATCTCTTATTTGCAGGATCAATTACCTAATCATCTTTGCTACAGAAAAGCCTCTGTTATGCCTTCGAAATTCACTTCACATTCATGGCATGTTTTCTCTGCTTGTGATAAGTTTTACCCAATTCCAATTCCCAACGATCAGTTTACCGTGGAAATTTGTATGACGGATCTCGACCAGGTACTTGCCCGGAAATTTATTAAGAATCCGGATACAACCGGAAAACAGATGACAGAGGTGACTGGAATCGGAGAAATCATTCCGAGTGCTTTGATTTGTGAATTTGCTTTTGATCCTTGTGGATACTCCATGAATGGGATTGACGGAGATCGTTACTCTACTATTCATGTGACGCCGGAAGACGGTTTTAGTTATGCGAGCTATGAGTGTGTGGGATCAGTTTACGATGAGGACGACATTGGTAGGATTTTGAAGAAGGTGGTTCAGGTTTTCCGACCGGGGACAATGTCAGTGTCCATTTCGTGTTCGAGCAGCAGCAGCAGCGAGATTTCTACCACAATTGTTAAAGCCATCGAGCCACTGGGGATGAAACGGCGGAGTTGCACCATTGATGAATTCCCAGCAGCTGGAAGTGTGGTGTTTCAAACTTTTACGTTGACGGGAAATAGGTGAATTGTAATGCTTAATATATTGAGTTTAAATTCTAAATTCGTTATCTTAAAGTGGTGTGAGCAAGGAAAAGGTTTGAAAAAATATATGGTGGAAGTGAAGGACTACTATTTTTACTTCTCTTATTTATTTATAATGTTAATAATCATTTTGGAGTTTAGCTTGAAAATTTTTAAGGTGAGTTGATATATTATGATAATGCATATAGATATACACCACTTATGTTTCACTCCTAGAGAAAATTTTGAATCTCTTATGAATCATTTATACAGTCATGTTTCTGTTTTATTTATTTGAACTCTAGCGAAGTTTTCAATTTTTCAAAAGGAAATTCTCATCTCTATCTATTTTATTTTATTTTCAAATTTGAAAAGAGAGAGAAGAGGTACGTATTGATGAGGTAATAGAAATATAAAATTGCATGGGGCTACCTTCCCATGTCTAAGCGTGCTTCTAATGACACGACTATTATGACTTAGCTACGATTACGTCCAGACACTTATCATCTTTCTTTTTTTATTTTTTTTTGTTTTTCATCCGGTGTCTGGAGCCCACACGCGCACTGCTGAGCCCATTCAGGGTGGCGCTTACAACAAAATTTTCTCCTTTCCCATGACTCGAACCCGAGATCTATTGTTAAGAGCGAGGCAGTTTCACCACCAATGCACCACAATCCATGTTGGTGACAGTCATAATCTTCATGCGTGGGTCAAATTGTATGAACCTACACAACACTAGGACTATTCTATGGCGGATAAATTTTCATCTTAAACGGGCTATCTAACATAATAGTCTGTACAGTTCTATACAGAGATAGGAGATGAATGATGATGGATCCTTCTCTCCTTTTGGGTCCTTGGACTCACTTTCCATTTCTCTACAAGAACCTTGTTTATATTTGTGTAACTCGCTATCACCATGGCTATTCCAGTAGCGTTAACATCAGGGAAATAGACCGTGTAACAAGTTTCCGACAAGGTACACTTGTTCACATAATAACTTTTAACTCATTTTATTTGACGACAGAGCAACATCACAGTATCCATCATCAAGGGGCATCCTTCACCTAGTTCCACCAAGGCCATATCCCCCAAATCCTATCAAAATTTAGGTAGTTTCCGGTGCTGAATGAAGATTCAAACACAAATTCTTTTTAAGGGAAGCAATACTTGCATGTGTTGTACAAAGATTCCATCCACTTATCAACTGCTGGTATTCGTAAGGAATCAACCAGTTTAAGCTTTATATCAATTAAGTACTGTAGTTGTAATGAAACTAAAGTTGTTACCTGATCACCTTAAATCAATTTATGTAATTGCCTAATGAACTTAGATATGTTAAGCATACGCGCAGAGGCTTTGCATCAATGCAATGTTTATCAGACTGTAGAAGAGCAAGTATAAGTGGACATACCTGGAGAACACTCACATCCAAGCAACTGAATTCAAGGCATATCCCCAATTTGGTCGCAGCCACCGACATTCAAATGATGCAGAGAGCAATTTTCACCATCCCCTACTCTGGCATATAAAATAGAGCTTAATGATTTCTTTAGAGCCAATAAAGCGGTACTTAAGTAGCAAGCTTTAAATCAAAAACCAGTTCAAGGTATCTGCCGTGGCAGATAGAACATTCAGGAACCAACTATATATATATTCTTGCTGCGGTGTAGAACATTTTTCATTGGAGTCGGGGACAGGAGCATTAAAGCAGCAGATGAATATTATGCCTAGACAATCTTCATCCTTTTACAAACAAGCCATCTCTTAACAGTACCAGAGGCTACAAAAAGAGCACACATCTCAAAGAGAATTCACGTATAAATTCCATAAAAAAGCAGAAGAAGAAAGTAATGCAAGAAAGGAAGAGGCTGTCTAACAGTTTTATCAGCACGAAACTCAACGATTGAAAAACAAATTTTAAAATAAGGCAACGTTAGTGAGAGAGAAAAAATCATGTACCTATCTAAAATATCAAAGTCTGAGGTCTGTAAAGATTTAAGAGTATCAAAGTCTCCTTTAGGTTCCAGTCGAAGAGATCTAAACAGAGTCATCAATTCAATCATTCAAATGTTCTCCCCTCCGATTGACCTCTTTCTAAATAATCTGAACCTCGATATCACATTCTGAATCGGATATTTAGATGAAAGCAGATCTTTTGTCCGTCCCTCATCATCGAAAGGAAGAATCGCTATATCTATCCACGTATACGTATAAAGAAATGTGGTTCCAGGGATCAGTCAATTGCACATCAAAAGCTATAATTCCCTTATTTCAAACGCTATCTAACTAGATGAAAAAACCAGTATAATCAAATAAAACAATTGAGATTTGGTCATAAAGTGCAAAGGTACTGCACAAGCCAGATTTCACTAACAAAAGAAATTACATCATTTGGGGACAATTAACAGCTGCTGAAAGTAATACTTCTTTCCAAATCGGATACGCCTCTTCAAGAAACCCCATTCCACAGCTAAAGTGGTTCTCAAGAAAAAATTATAACAATAAATCCTGTCTAAAAGATTCACCATCTGATGGGCAATTACAAGCAGTAAAATAAGTGAATGACATCATTAACCCAAAATATAGAGGATAGATGTTAGTGTTAGATTAAACTCTGAACCAAGAATTTCAACTTTTGATCCACAACTCCAAACTCAGAACTGTATGCTATTTAAAATTCAAAGCAATAAGCTCATTGTTTCGAAAACATTGAGATGCTTAATGAAAGAGCATTACTAATAAAAAATTGTCCATCTCAAAGAATAAGAAAACATCAAGAACTAGATAAAAGCAACAAACAAATCTATAGAGAAACAGAGATATCCACTAAGAAAAATCTGATATGTTCATATTACGCCTTTTTCAGTTTTTCTCCATATAACTGTTTCTACGTTCTTCATCATAGTTATATTATAACTATCTTCCTCTTTAATTCTTTTTGTATGTACAGCTGGGGGTGGAGGGGTGGGGGTTCTCTCTCTGATTCAACTGCTTCAATTTTCTTCTGAGAGAGAATTAAGAAACAGAAGCCTGGTTTGCTATTTCCAACCCAAAAATGTTCGATGTACAAATCAGCCCCTATTTCTGGTTCATTCCTCCGCGGTTATCTTCTATATCTACCACTTGGAATCATGTCTAGCACCAAGAAATATAGTCACCTTACACTTTAATCACAGTCAAGTCAGTACTTATCTTGTTTCTTAAAGTCAACATCAATGTTCTTTCTTTTTTATAAAGTAAATTATTTTATCACTGTGGGAAAAACTCCTATATTCAAGCCGTATACCAGGAAGTAGAGAACCTACACAAGAATATGGTTTTCTACAAATGTTACCCAACAGTCAACAAGAGCTCTCTAGTTGCTTAAGGATTCCAAAGAGAGAGAGAGACGAGGAAGAACATATTACACAAAAAAACACTTCTAGTCAGTTATGATATTGTTATTGATTGGAAAGAATATATGGTAAAGAAGATGCTAAATTTAGTGTGATGTTAGGCCTTTCATGGTCCAACTCAAGTCTCTTGAATGCTATCATGATAACCTAAAGAGAGGAAAGAGAAACAGCGATGTGTTCAGTTAGTTGTAGCAGTTATAAGGTCAAAATGGAGCTGTTGCAGATCTGTTATTCAGAAGAAGACAATGGCATAGGAAATATATTAGAGGGAACAAAATAACAAGGGGGTGATCCTGAGATCTTGAGCTCGCACAGATAAACGAGAATGGCATCTCTATTTTATGGGAGGAAGGTGTTAAGGGATCCTGATAAGACTGAATATGATTTGAACCTCAACTCCAAGCGACATGCAGCTTTTTCCTTTTCCTCCAGAGTAATATTATTTAACTGTATCATACACCCCATCCACTCATACTCAACAAAAGAGAAAAAACGGAAACATTCTTTTTGAACAAGAAAATAACAGTCTCCGAACATTTAGAAAAGAGAACATTACTCAACAAATTCTACCAGTTTTGTGAATGGAACTCATGGTAACAAAGTCTGAACAAAATAGTGCCACCAATTGGCTCTTTGGTTGGAAGACTGGTGCTCGTCAACAGTGTATTAGATTCATTTCCTACATATGTGGTGTGATTGTTTCGAATTAGGATGAAGGTGGGAAAAAAGTTAGATAAATTAGAAGGTACAAAGTAACAAAGAAAGAAATATATTTCATTTGATTAGCTCACACAATGTAATCAAGATTCAAGGACACAGAAAAGAGGGTCATTTGAGCATAAAAAATCTGAGGCTGCAAAATGAAAATTTACTAATAAAATAGTTGTTGAGGTATTCAGGAGAGGGAGAAACATTGTGAAGATATTTAGGAGAGGATGAAGCACTGTGGAATAATAGAACTAGTATGCACACTCTACCCTCCCCCACTTGTGGGATCACACTGGGTATGTTGTTGGTTGAATGAACAAATGGAGCACCTCCATGAAACTGGTCGACATGGATATGGTGTATGGAAGCACATAAGAGGTCAATGGCAAGAGCATGTATAGATTGAACAATTCCTTCTGGAATAGAACATGTATAGGGAATACTCCACTTAAAGAATGGTGACAGACTTCTTCCAGCTAGTGCAAGACACTGAAGCAAGATGATCCACAGAAGCAGGATGGCAAATAAGTATGAGGAGAAAGCTAAATGATTGGGAAATTTAAAGATTGAACAATTTTCTTTTGTTATTGCAGGTAAGCCAAGGGAGGATGATACAAATAGTCTCTTGAACACTTGACAGAAAGGTATATTTTCTGTTAAATCTTGCTGCAGGGTATGTCACTCAAACTCTCCCAAAATGCTGCCACATCCATGCCGGATCCTCCAAAAACAGTGTCCGACATCAGCATTTTTGAAGAGTCCTAGCAACATAGTGTTATGGTCCCCTGATATGGATCTGGTTATGGGGAGTTGTAGTGTGAAATGGAACGTTTTCTTCCTACGACCTATGGCGCTGGTTCGTACAGCAATCTCTTGAGTTTTAAGTACTCAAATACTTCGTAATTTTCTGCATAACATTTCACTGAATTCAAATACATAAATACAACAAAGAAAGTAACTGCGCCTACTACAACTGAATGAGAAAGTGGAGGAATAACCTCCTTACTGCTACACAGTAAATGAAAACATAAATATTTAAAAGCTGTAGTAATCTACTGCAAACAACTAAATAACTTATAAGCTAAAGTAATCTACTTTCTGATGTCCTTAAATCTCCCCTGTGTAAACCGTTGGTAGACTAAAGGGGTGTTAACATTACTCCCACCTTTCAAATCACGCTTGTCCTCAAGCGAGAAGTGTGGAAAGCGTTGCTGCATAGAAGAAACAGTTTCCCATGATGCCTCAGCTGGAGAAGTATGCTGCCAATGTATCAAGACTTCAGGTACATTACGAACAACCCGATGTTCAAGCACAGTTATAGGATGGGGCGAGGGAGCTTCTGGCAAACTTGAAGGAAGAGTAGCAGCCGTTGGAAAGTCTCGTCCATGAAAAAGCTTCAACTTAGAGACATGAAAAACCGGATGAAGTTTGTACCCGTTGGTAACTCTAATTTATAAGCTACAGGCCCAATACGCTGCTCAATTTTGTAAGGACCATAAAACTTGGGCAACAATTTCTGATGACGACGAATACCCACAGAAAACTGTTTATATGGTTGTAGCTTCAACAGAACTCTATCCCCCACCTGAAACTCAACATGTCGATGTTTGGAATCAAAAGTAGTCTTCATTCTCTGTTGAGCATGCAATAAGTTCTGTCTTAAGGACTGCAGAATTTGATCCTGACTACGTAATGCTATATCCACTGCATCCAGTTTGGAAATTCCAGGGGAATAAGGCAAAAGACGTGGCGGATACACCACTTCAAAGGGTGTCGTTTTCAAAGAAGAATGAAAATTGGTGTTGTATGAATATTCTGCCCACGACAACCAGTCCATCCATTTGGTAGGTTGTGCACTGGTAAAGCACCTCAAGTACATCTCCACATTCCGGTTGACAACTTCAGTTTGGCCATCAGATTGAGGGTGATACGCTGAACTAAAACACAACTTGATACCACTCAGGTGGAAGAGCTCTGTCCAAAAAGCACTTGTGAAAGTTACATCCCGATCACTAACTATGCTTACTGGTAAACCATGTCATTTGAAAACATTGTCAAAGAAGAGTCGGGCAATACTTACTGCAGAGTATGGATGAGCAGTTGACAATAAGTGGCAATATTTAGAGAAACGGTCTACCACCACTAAGATTACATTTTTCCCACGTGAAGTAGGTAAGCCTTCCACAAAATCCAATGAAACATCTGACCATATTTGCTCCGGAACTGATAAAGGCTGAAGAAGACCAGCAGGTTGCAAAGTTTCTGTTTTATGTCTCTGGTAAACACCACAAGCACAAACAAAGTAGCGAATATGACGCTTCATACCTGTCCAATGGAAATGCCTTGCAATCCGAAAAAGTGTTTTTTGGTACCCCTCATGTCCCTGGTTATGCAAGGCAGTCATGACTATCTGAATGGAAGGAGAGTTTGATGCCAAGAATGTTCGGTGTTTATACAGAAGCAACCCATTCTTGACGCTCCACTGATCTGATGTAGTACCATCATGGACAGCAGATATTCGCTGCTGAACTTCAAAAGAGTTTTGTTGTTCATTTCTGATGTCATCAAAAAGACTTAATTGAGGCATGGAAATGGCAAGCAGCATAGCTTCATCATTATCTCGACGGGACAAGGCATCAGCAACATTTAAACGACCAGCCTTGTATTCAACCGAAAATGAGTAACCCAGAATCATGGCCAACCAATGTTGTTGCGGAGGAGTTAGTGCCTTTTGTTCCAATAAAAACTTCAAACTGTAGTGATCAGTACAAACTATGAAGTGTTGCCCCCATAAATAAGAACGCCAATGCCGAATAGCTTTCACTAGACCTATCAATTCTTTTCCATAAGCGGGTAGTGGCTGGTGTCTTCTTGCCAATACTCTGTTAAAAAAGGAAATGGGTCGTTTATTCTGCAATAAAACAGCCCCAATACCCAGATCTGAAGCATCACATTCAATAACAGAAGGTTGTGAAAAATCTGGAAGTGCCAATACAGGTGTAGTTGTCATAGCAACCTTGAGTTTTTCGAAAGCTTGTGTTGATTGATCTGTCCATATAAATGAATTCTTGCGGAGCATGGCTGTCAATGGTTCAGCTATGGATCCATAATTTTCCACAAACTTGCGATAATATCCTGTGAGGCCTAGGAAACCTCGCAACCCCTTAAGAGTTGTAGGTTTGGACCATTCAGTCATGGATGAAATTTTGCTGGAATCTGCAGAAACTCCATGAGCAGTGATGAGGTGGCCCAAATAAGCAATTTCAGTTTGGGCAAATGAACACTTTGATTGCTTCAGAGAAAGATGATGATCGGAGAGTAACTTGAAGACAAATCGCAGATGATACATATGTTCGACCCAAGTGCGACTATACACAAGAATATCATCAAAAAACACCAGAATAAATTTTCTCAAGTGAAGCTGAAATACCTCATTCATTAATGATTGAAAGGTAGATGGAGTGTTGGTTAAGCCAAAGGGCATAACCAAAAATTCAAAATGCCCATGGTGAGTACGAAAATCAGTTTTCTCCACATCATCCTCTTTCATCCGAAATTGATAATAACCTTGGCGTAAGTCTAATTTAGAGAAATATTTAGCCCCAAACAATTCCTCCAACAATTCTTCAATTACTGGAATAGGAAATTTATCTTTGATTGTTTTTGCATTCAACTCACGATAATCAATGCACATACGCCAAGAACCATCAGATTTAGGAACAAGAAGCACCGGGGAAGAGAATGGAGACTGACTTGGCCGAATTATTCCCTGCTTCAACATCTCTGAACATTTTCTTTCAATTTCATCCTTTTGATTAAGTGGATATCTATATGGTCGAACCACAAGAGGTTTTGTTCCTAGTTCTAGAACAATTTTGTGGTCACAATCACTTTTAGCAGGGAGCCCTACTGGTTCATCAAAGAGGCAAGCAAAATCTTTCAAAATGATTTGCAATTCTTTCTGATTATCTTTGTCAGCCAGCATAACATGAGTTGTTGCTCCTTGAGTTGAATCAGGAGACTTAACACCTTGTAACTCCACTTCTTTCAATTTTTGAAGAATGACATCCACATATCTGTAAAGTCCCACAGTATAGGTCCTTAAGTTTTAAGCCAGTTCACACCTAGAACCGCATCAAATCCACTTAGGTTGAGGACATATAAATCAATATGGAAAACATAATTACCAAACCATATTGACTCCTTTGCATTTTCCTGGACTTTTGACCCGTTCTCCATTTGCCACCACTACTCGTAACCCTTCTCGCCTCTCAACTTGAAGATTGAATTGTGACACAATTTTAGAGTTCACAAAGCTATGAGTACTTCCAGAATCGACTAATGACACCACTAGATTCCCTGCCAGTTGGCCTTTTAACCGCATATTTTGTGGGGTTTTGACACCAATGATGGCTTGCAAAGAAATTTCAGGTTGATCTATATTAGGATTTGTCTCCTGTTCCAGAGATTCTTCCTCTTCGTCTATGGAATCAATCCAAAATAGTTTCTTGCACTGATGGCCCCGAGTGAAGACTTCATCACAGTTGAAGCAGAGACCCTTAAGTCGTCTTTCATCCATCTCAGATCTAGTCAATTTCCTTACAAATCTGGTGCGCTGTGGAGGTGAGAAATCTGATGTTTTGGATCTGCGACCATCTAACAGTTGCGAACAAAAAGGTTGTCCCTTGCGTTCATAAAGTCGGGATAAACTCATCGCCGTAGCCAAATCTAGAGGATTATGCAACTCAACCTCAATTGCTATATGATCCACAAGACCACTAATATAAAGTTCTATCTTTTGCGATTGTGTGAGTGTACCAGCCCGAGAGACTAACTGCTCAAACTTTTCTTGGTAATCTGCCACGGACCCGACCCAATCTGGCGCAACTTAGCCAATTCTCCTAACTTCTGACTTCTGATTGGTGGCCCAAAACGAAGGTTACAGTAATGTTTGAACTCATCCCAAGACGGTTCGGGCATATCTGTCTCTAGTTGAAGAAACCAAAGTTGTGCATTCCCCTCTAAATGAAAAAAAGTAAGACTAACTTTTTCTTCATTTGGAGTCTATTGGTGTCGAAAAAAATGATCGCATCTGTTCAGCCATCCCAAAGGGTCTCCTTGGCCAGTAAACCGTGGAAAATCCAACTTTGTATACCTAGGAATGAAGGAACTTCCTCCTGCGTCTGATTTTGACCCTTCTGCCACTCCACTTTTACCCTTCCAGCCCCAATTTTGACTGGTATGATCAGTTGAGTCAGAATCAACCTTCGAATTTGCTAGATCCTTTGTGAGTGCATCGAAGCGAGCATTTATTGCTTCCTGTCTCGCTATATTGGCTGCACGTTCTTCTTGAAATAAGTTCACCAATTGTGTCAGTTGATGTTGAATTTGATCTCCCATAACAGCCGTCTCTGATACCAAGTTGTTATGGTCCCCTGATATGGATCTAGTTATGGGGCGTTGTAGTGTGAAATCGAACATTTTCTTCCTACGACCTATGGCGCTGGTTCGTTAGAGAGAACATGCAATCTCTTGAGTTTTAAGTACTCAAAGACTTAGTAATTTTCTGCATAACATTTCACTGAATTCAAATACATAAATACAACAAAGAAAGTAACGGCCTACTACAACTGAATGAGAAAGTGGAGGAATAACCTCCTTACTGCAATAACTGCTACACAGTAAATGAAAACATAAATATTTAAAAGTTGTAGTAATCTACTGTAAACAACTAAATAACTTATAAGCTAAAGTAATCTACTTTCTGATGTCCTTAAATCTCCCTGTGTAAACCGTTGGTAGACTAAAGGGGTGTTAACACATAGGTTGCAGGAATCAAACATATCTTGAGATGCCTTGGAAGCAGATTTCACATGTTCCTCTCAATGTAGATGGACTTGAGTGGAAGCACATGAGGCTGGTTAAAACTAAAGATATACTTGAGCAACAGGTGCTACCATTGAGAGAAAGAGATGGAAAACAACTGTTACCTTTTTCTATGCTGCAATAGTACCCATGCAGCTATGGTAATGTTCTTTAAGCTGAAGTGGACGGCGCAAGGAACTTCCAGGGAGCTTTTTTTTCGGGAGAAATGGTAACATTGTATTTATCAGCATTAAGGAAATGCTGGGCACCATATTTACAGTTCAGAAAAGTAAAAAAAGTTCTTCTTCTTACAAGATTGCTACAAAGATTCTAAAAACACTAGTAATGATTCAGTATCCTCTACATAGTTTTCTTTACACCAAAAATACAAAGACTGAATACAATTCATCGTAATTCTCTGTAAAGAGCTGCTCCTGCTTTAAAACACCTGCATTTCTCTCTCTCCATACGGTTCACCATATACAAGCTATAATAGACTTTCACCACTTCTTCTGCCTTCCCCTGCCCCCCACATTGCTCCAGCATAAAAGTGTAGGCTCTTGCATGATCTATTTCAGGCCAGTCTTACTCAAAAAGATCTGCCACAACTGACCTGTCATTTTACAGTGCAAAAGCAAATGGCTATAATTTTCTACATTCTCCTGAATAGGAAGCATCTTGAGCTTAACTGGATTCCCCTTCTTGGCAGATTTCCACAAGTTAAGCATGTTTTCTGACCATCAACCAGGAGAAACATATTACTTTAAAAGAAACTTTGACTAATGTTCCTCCAAGGCCAGCATGTATTTTGTTGCTCAGTAGAGCTTAATATGTTGCATGCTGAATTAACTATGCAGCCCTTTGTACATTATTATTCCAAATCATGAATCTTCATTATCAGTTGTCCCTTTGAAGATCTCCAACACATTGAAGAATTTTGTAACTCTTACTACCTCCCGATCATTCGATAATCTCATAAAAGAAAGGACTTCCAAGAGTTTCCACTCAGTTGGAATGGAAGAGGCATCAGTAAGAAACAGAAAGGGGCACAAACTCCAACTCCAACATGCATTTGGTGGACAATATGCAAGGAAATGAAGGGGCCTCAAATGTAGATGTACATTACAAAGCTTACATGAAAGGAGAAGTTACGATCATACCCAAGCTTGTAAATATTAAGATCGATAAGCTGCTCTAAGTAAAATAAATAAATCCAAATATGAAAGAAAACCAGAATAAACAACCAACTTGTCCATAAATATTTGAAAACTTTAAAGACCCAACAAACTTCGAAGGCGTTGCAGAGCATCATCTGAAATTGTAGCTTCAGAACCTTAACTGAGGACATCCTTAGGCAACAGTAAGTACATCTTAATCATGGATAAACTGTGAGTCTAATGAAGAGGAATTCAACAATCTACAATGAGATTCCTCACTAACTTCTCATAAACCTAAGGAACTATATGTGTCTTAGTTTGACTGGCACAAAATTTTCAAAAAGTTAGGAACACTTTTCAATCTTATGGTCTTAAATATATCGTGTTGGATGTTGGAGTTAAAAGAATTACTAAACATATAAAGTGACATTGTTTCCAAAACAGACTAAAATGAAAGTAACACACATAAATTGAAAAAATATGGAGGGAAATTCACCACTCTACGCGCAGGGGCATAGCCTCTTCGTATGCTGATGCGAACCATCACAAGATAGCACGGACACTTGCGAGGTGTACAAGCAGGCTCCAGGGTTCAAATCTCTGGGAGCATCATCAGTTACTTCAGCAGGCTGATCAGCTCCAACACTTGCCAAACATCCACCTTTACAGCTCAAGTACTTATGCATCGTTTCACACTGATTAAGCAACACAAATTTGTTCGGAACACAAGACTGACCACTAGATTTACACACCGAATCACACGATTCACCTTGTCTTCCTATCACAACATTTATACCAGCCAACCTCACTTCAGTTTGTACACCAGAACCACCGCCAGAAGAAGAATTAGACGGTATAGAAAAACAATGATGAAATTCACTGAGATAAGCATTTTCATGAACCACACTTTCCGAATTATGACGACACCTTCCTGTACAAAAATCAAAAATACTTGAATACATCCCTGCTGTTATCGGCTTAGATATCTTCACATTTACCGCCAGATCCTTTTGTGTCCTGGACGGATTCAAACAGCACGAAACACAAAATTCATAGGAATTGCAACATTGTGAAACGAGATTACAACCATTACAAGAGAATCGCTCTGATTTCCCACGGCAGCAGCGAGTATGGGGATCAATGGAGAGTGCATCACAGACTTGACCCATATCATCGGCAATCAAATATCTTCCTTGAACGGTAGTTCTACAGGCATATGTGTTTTGAAGACTAACATCCGTCCTGATAGATAATATTGGAGAAGAAAATTGAAGTATGAATAGCAGAGATGCAAAGGAGGATGCTATCAATTTTGACATTTTTCGGGTGGAAAATGGAAGTGCTTCTCTTGGGTCTTCCAAATAGAGTCATGCCGGGTTGCGCCCGTTGAAATGGAGCTCCGTCGTCGTTTGGTTGAAACAATACATCTCGGAATTAATTATCAGGATAAGTTTTTCCATCTCGCTATGATATGAATGGTGAAATTAATAATTCAAGATAGACCTAACATCTTAAATCAAACACATGATTAAATAAAATATTGCATTTTACTCGTGATTAATATATTTTATATCTCACACAAAAAATTGTATTTGAGTTTGCTTAAAAGTTGCTTAAATCTATTTTTAAGTCGATCTTTAACTTTGAAAATGTTTGGCAAACATAAAAAATCACTTTTAAAAAGGGTCAAAAATGATTTAACTAATTTAGAACGTATTTAGCAAAGTAAAAAATGACTTAAAATAAATCAAAAGAACAAAAGTAAGTTCATTTAAGTTTTTATTTTTTATTTTTTATTTTAAAATTATTTTTTTAAGTCAATCCAAATAGAATGTTTTGAAATGGCATGAAGTTAAAGTACAAATAAAGCTTTGAATTTTTTGATTTTAAATTAAAGATAGGAAGAATATACTAAAATATCATTTAATTTCATAATTTTGGAAAGTAAAAAAATAAAAAATTATCAATATACATATATAAATATATATATATATTAAACAAACCAAAAAAAAGTAACACAAGATTATTTTTTAAAAAGATAATTTAGAATGGAGAAATTAGAAATCCTCTGTTTCAAACTTTCCATTTAATCTAACTCATAATATTATTAATATACATTTCAAGATTAATCTAGTTTTTCTTCTCTATAGTTGAACTTTAACTATCATACACCATTTAAGTAAGTCGTCTCAATAATTTTGTGAGTATAAATAAATATGTCTATTTCCTGTAGCCAAAGAAACCAGATAAATTTACTTTGTATTTAAAAAGAAGCTACCAAATTTACCCCTACATTTTATTTGTATTTTTACCTAACAAAGGGTATATTTGGACAAAAAAAAACTACGAGGACAAAATGGAATTCACACAAAATACGAGTGTACATATGACCAAAATATATAAGTGAAAAAGATAAATATGAACAATTTTTAGGGGACCATTTTGGTAACGCATACAATTGGTGAAATGTACATCGCCTAGAATTTTTTTAAAAAGTTTTGATCTCTAACATTCGCATAAGTTTGTCCAAGTTTTATTTCCGCATTAAAAAACAGTTGAAACTATGAATAATTCTGAAATACTGGCAAAAGCTTTTAACTTATGGTAAAAGAACCTGGATATTTGCTATCTTTCCCCAATAAAGTCAATCAACTAGCTCAAAACAAAATTCAGAATCTTAAAATGAATTGTTTAGTCCTTTATTATTTTTGATGTGAGCAAAAACTACTAGCTCAAACAGAAGATATTTGTGATTGTTTTTAACTTTTTGTAAAGCACAGAACTGAATCACAAGTTGTAAGTTGTAATACTTTTGAAGGGGTACTACACTATGGTTGTAGTATACCTGTGGATAGTAAAGTTACCATTATCGAGAAAAAAAAAAGTCAATCAACTAGCATATTCCTACACATCGGGAGATATACATACAAGACACCAATTAAGTCGATCTACCAGTACATTAGTGTGTGATTTTGACAAAAAAAAATAAAAGAACATTACATAAAAAAGAGTAGTTCAACACAAGCTCTCACGACAACCCCTCTTTCTATGTCAGGGGCAATTTGCGAATTAAACAGGTTATCCACAACGATAGTCTGTTTTACTCTTGCTGCTTTCGATTGGAGCTCCAAGGAATAGATTACACTAACGTGTGTACAGAGATCTACAGATCAACACAGAGATAGGAGATGATGGATCCTGCTCTCCTTTTCGTTCTTGGACTCACTTTCCACTTCTCCACAAGCACTTTCTTTATATTTGTGCAGCTTGTTATCACCGTGGCTACTCCAGCAGCGGTAATACCAGGGCAATAGACCATGTGGCTAGTTTCCAACAAGGTACACCTATTAGCAATATAACTTAAACCTACATCAGTTATTTGACGACAGTGAGACAACACAATATCCCTCAGCAAGGGACATCCTTCACCTAGCTCCACCATGGCCATATCACCCAAATCCTGTCAAAATTTGTGCGCTAGTATTCAGTGCGGAATGGAGATAAAAAACTACAGTTGTTTGGTCTATCGAACATCTTGTATATGGGAGCACTACGTGTGTGTGTGTTGCATATGGGACTTTATAACATGAGGTTCCTAATGCACTTGTTAAACGGTGGATTCAGGAGGAAGCAACCATTTTAAGCTATGCCTACACTAAGTAGTTTTAATATAACTTTGGGTGTGTTTGGTATGGAGGAAAATGTTTTCCTAGAAAAGGTTTTCATGGAAAACAAGTAGATTTTGGACTTATTTTCTCATGTTTGGTTGGTGAGTAGAAAATATTTTCCGGAAATAATTTTTAGTGTTTGATTTATGAATGAAAAATGTTTTTGAGAGACATTTTTTATTTTTACTAGAGTAAAATATAATTTATGAAATTGAAAATATTTTTTAAAAACAAAATTTTTTTTTTGTGTGGTGGTGGTAGTGGTGGGGTGGGGGTGGGGGGTAGTTGGTGGGGATAGGGGGAGGGGGTAGGAGTGAAAAATAAAAATTTGAAGTTGATAGTATCTTTAAAAACAAAATTAATTTTTTTGGGGGGGAGGGTAGGAGTTTAAAAATAAATTTTGATGTTTTTTTGAAATTGAAAATATTTTTTTTAAAATTGATGTTTTTCCAAAAAAAAAAAATGTAATTTGAAATTGGAGGAGAGTTTTGAAAAATGTTTTCCTTAACTTTTGAAGGGAAGTCATTTTCCTTAATTTTGAGAAAAATGAGTTGATTTGGAAAACATTTTTCAAAACTTTTGTCCCAACCAAACATGGGAAAATTGGAAAACATTTTCCAGAAAATGTTTCCTTCATACCAAACACACTCTTAATGTTGTTATGTAATCACCTTAAAGCAACTAATGTAATTATCCAATAAACTTGGTAAGTATATTCATACCGTCTATGCATCATATACAATGTTTATTCCACTATAAAAAGAGTAAGTATAAGTGGACACACCTGGAGTACACTCACATCCAAGTAACTGAGTTCAGGGCATCCTCTTGCTATGGCAATGATTCCAGCATCCCCAATTTGGTGGCAGCCACTGACATTTAAATGATGCAGAGAGCAACCTTCACCAATAGCCACAAGTGCTTCATCCCCTACTCTGGTAATTAAATAGAAGCTAAGACTTATTAGAGGCAAATTACCAGTAATACGGTAGTTAAGTAGCAAGCTTTGATAAAGAAGCAATTCAATGTATATGTTACTAGCAAGTAACCATCAAGACACAAGTTTTTGTTGAAATTTGCAGTGTAGAACATTTTCCATCGGACTCGGGGCCAGGAAGTTTTAAAGAAGTAGATGAAAAATGTACCTACACAATCTTCATTTTCTAATGGACAAGCGACCTCTTGCAGCACCAAAGGCACCACAAGGAGCACAACAATTCCCATATCAAAAAAATGCTCATCTCAAAGAGCATTCAAGTATAATTTAAAGGACAATAGAAGAAGTAATGCAAGCAAGGAAGAGGCTGTCTGACAATTTTATTAGCTGAGACTTGATGATTGAGAAACAAAAAAAATAAAAGGCAATATTAGTTGAGAAAGAGAAAATCACGTACCTATCGCAGAATCGGAGGCTAAGGTCTGTAAGAAATTTACAGTTCTCGCCAACAGCTATAATTCCCTTATTTCCAACCTTCAGATCAGATGAAAAGAGCAGTATTATCAAATAAAAGAATTGAGTTTTGGCCATAAAGTGCAAAGGAGACAGCACAAATCAGATTTCACTAACAATAGATCGGAAAGAATGAAAAGGGGAAACAAGGAGTACTGTTAGGCCTTCAATGGACTACTCAGGTCTCTTGAATGCTATGGTAATATAGTCTACAGAGAAGGCACATAACAGTGATGCGTTCAATTAAAGGGACTTAAAAGGGCAGGAAGTGAACATAACTTGAGATGGCCTTGGAAGCAGATCTCAAATGTTAAAGGAAGATTGACTCGTGTGGCAGCATATGAGGACAGTTAAATAAAGAAGATAAACTTATGCAGCAAGTGCTAACTTTGTAAGAAAGAGATGGAAGACAACTGTCACATTTTTCTACATTGCATATTTCTCTCACAACCATAGTAATGTTCCTGCACATCTTTAAGCTTATGTGGAGAATGCCAAGAACTCCCAGGGAGCTTCCACTCAGTAGGAATGGAAGAGGCATCAATAAGAAACAAAAAAGGGTACGAACTACAGTACCAGCATGCACTAGATGGGGCAATATGGAAGGGAAAGGAACTTGTGTTAGCAAAATCAAATACTACTGTTTGTCTTTTACTCTCTTATTGTTGTAAAGTTGGATTCACGTAGGATGAGGTTCTATGTTTGGAGAATTGATTCATATCAGATGAGGTTAGTCTCTTAGATCAATTCAGTGCCTTCAGGTATAGAGAGTATCTGATTTGTGTACATAGTAAAACACTAGAACTGGAGGAATGCTCTTGCTTTTGTCAGCTGATGTATTAGAAAAGTTCAGCTGGTGCTTCTGGATCCCTAGTGTACATGTGCAGCACCATCTCGGTGCTGGTAACTAATGATATCTTAGAATCTTTACTGATCAAAAAAATGCATAGGCCTCCAGCAATATGCAACACCTCCACGTGTAAAGATATCCTGTAACTTTGACATCACTAGAGAACAAGATAGAAATCCATATTAAGAGGAAGTAATGAGGGACAGAAATTATTAAAGCACCTCATAACATCGACGGATGTGGAGCCTTTTGAGGTTGCAGCATCCTCTGGCTATAGAACATATGGCTTCGTCCCCAATACTCGCACAATCTACCAAATGTAAAGCTTGCAAGAACTTGCATCCTTTGCCAATCTCAGACAATGCAAAATTACCAATTCTTTGACAATACAGCAAGGCCAACTCAGACAGATGCCTACATTACGAAGCCAAAACTCAAGTTAGGACCCTTTGACTTCTTAGAAAAAGGAAGGACAAAAAACTCAAGATAGGACCAGGACAGAATTTTATAGGGGTGCAAACTGTATAAGATTCATGAATTTCATAAGTATTATTAATAAGATGAGCCGAGCATAACATAAATAGCAGTAATCAATCAATCGGTGAAACCAATAAATACGGTTCAACAGTTTGCTAGTCATAATAGATTAGGTTTTCAGTCTTCATTTTTAAAGAAAAAGAGAAGAAAGAAATTGGAGGATACTAAACGATGAAAAAAGACAGAATTTCATTATAGACAATGAAATTACTGCCAATCGTCTATGAGCACAAACATAAATTTTACTGCCCACGTCTTCTTGAAAGAAATAACATCATTTTCAGAGTAAGTATATATGCCGAAATCAATAAAACATAAGAGAACTGCAATTTACCATTCTGATTCAGCATATTATCCTAATGCTAAAAGGTAGTTTCACACTTTTCTCTATCAAATTGTAATACTAGATCAGCCCACATCCTACTGTAAGCCTCTTTGAAAGTGGTGGAACTTAAATGCATTCCGCATTAATTATCTAACTCAATAGATTCAGAAATCTGGCTGTCAACATGGATGAAACCATCCCCTGGAGTTTGGAAAAGTACAGCATTTTGTTTCATGAGGTAATATTGACAGAAATAGAATAACATGATTGTCGCATGAGCTTTGGAATAACAGAGAACTCAATTTGGTCTAACTTGGGAGTAGAATACTTTTCTAAAGAATGTGTTCAAAGAAAATCACGTTAAAAATCCAATATAAGCACTCCATCAATAATCTGCTATAATTGTTCTATGAAGCATTTTTTTCTGTTACAAATTAAACTCAAGCAAGAGCACTGCATTTCTATTTGATAAAACAGCAAATTTTCCATTAACAGAGCGCCTAAAATTTTAGGTGCAAAAGTAGTTCCATCAGCACCAATTTTGAGCTGCTTCTTTTAATGCTTATTTTTTGGAAACCTCTAAATGTAATTCTAAACATTTACTAAATACTCACATAATTGCTTCTCATGCTAAACACACTCCTCAAATGCACCACACTCAATGCATATGGCCTTAAAAATATAAGCAGTTTACAAGAATCTATCTTGATTTCAGTGAACAAGGAGAAGGGGGAAAAGTAAACACTGGGTCTTTTTGCCTTCAACAACTAAAATTCAACACAAAGGTTGAAAAGAAATTCAAAATAAAGCACGAGGTGAAAAGCGTACGTGCAAGATCTTGCAATAGACTCCAGTCCATATGTCCCTATATTGTGGCAGCCATTAACCTCAAGATGCGTGAGCCCAGTGCAACCAACTGCAACTGCTTCCAAGCCTTTGTCACTTAAGAAAGTACAATCATTCAAGGTAAGAGATTTCAACCGTTTGCACCCTTTACCAATAGCACAGAGACTCCTGAAAAAATATGCATGAAGATATGCATAAAGATATAGGTCAGATTGTGAAAACCAATCATCCCAGCACATGCTTTGATAAATTTTTGTTTGCAACTATTGCCATAAAAAGACAGACAGCAACACAGTTTAAATCAAGTTACTATCTGTTCTCTATATTCAGGAATTATTTTTTTAGCAAAGATGGAATTGAAAATTTAAAGAGTAGGTATTAACATTGCATAATCTGAACACTGGAAAAGCTATTGGTTAAGAGGAATTGTACTCATGCCTAAAATGTAGATGTACATTAGAAAAGCTTACATGATAGAAGTTATGATCATGCTGCTGGTAAGTCAAAAACAAATAAATTCAAATAGGGAAGACAACCGGAATAAACAACTAACTTGTCCGTAAATATTTGGAAACTGTAAAGAGCCAACAACTCCAGCGACAAACAGCAAGTGCCAACGCCTTGGAGAGCACCATCTGTAACATTGACGCATTGTAGCTTCAGAACCTTCAACTGAGGGCATCCTTGGGCAACAGCAAGTACACCTTTATCATGGATACACTCTGAGTCTAGTGACAAGGACTCCAAAGATCTACAATGAGATCCCACAGCTTCCAAGGACGTGTCAGTTACTTTTGCACAGGCAGCCAAACTAATAGATTTCAACGTCTTCCCGGAACCATCTACCAATTTAATGAAGCCTGCGTCAGTTATCCCTTCACAGAACCGCAAATTCAAATCTTCAAGTTGCTTAGAGAACTCCCCAACAGCTGCTAGACCTTGATCCCCAACATAACAGCCCTTTAAGAGGTACAGGAAACTAAAGCTTCTCAGACCTTTGATAACATCCACATCATATAGTTTAATTCCAAAACAGCTTCAAACAGATCAATAAAATAACCATGAGGAAACAAAGTTCTAAATGACCAGATATTTACCTGTAAATCCAAAGACTTCAAAAATATACACTTTTCAGCTATAGACCTCAGCCCCACATGTGTCACATTGGAGCACCATATTAAGCTCAGCTTTTCAAGCTTACTGAAGCCAGCAGCAACAGCAGCCAACCCAGCATCTGACAAACAGTAAGATTCTGTTTCATTGTCTTCCGAACCATTTGTTTCGGCCAGGGAATGGATCTTGAGAGCTGAAATCACGGAATGATCAGTGCCACGCCTTCTTCCCTGCAACGGGTATACAAAAGAAACAATAAGTTTAGACTTTCAAGATGAATGTAGCTTCCCGGTACAAGCTTGGAAATTCACCTGTGAGCCTAACAATAATATAACACACAAACCTTTAGAAAATGCTTTTTTGGCACCACAAACTTGAAAAAAGCATAACCCATGTCTCACAAACAGAAGGCAGAGGAATTCGCTTGTGAACCTAACAAATACTGGAGTCACTTATATTACCACTAAATGTGAAACTTTTTTTTTGATAGGTATTAATGTGAATTTAGTATGGTGATTGTTTTGCCCAGTGAAGTCAGATCTCCCTGCAGAATTAATACCAGTAAATGCGTCAAACTCAAATGAAACATACTCATTGCAAGGTGACACAACAATTAGCAGAGGCAGCTTATCACCAATAATCAAAGAAGGTGCATCGATTCTTTTTTTAGTCAAGGGAAAAAGATGCATCAATCTTTTTTTTTTTTTTTTAACTTAGTAACTTGGTATTACATCACAACCAGTACATGGGTTGTACTGAAACCTTATATACATATGTACTGCAAATTTCACTGCCCTGAACCTAAATTGAGTCTAGAACATCAACTATAGAGACAGTTTCATTTGAGTATACCTGGGTACACCAAAAACATAAAAAATAATGCAGTTTAGTGTCCTGCACACTATTCTCTATGCTCTCAAAACAACTAGAATTCCTCTCTTTCTAGGTTGACCACCATATAGCAGCAGGGATAATTCTCCAATCTATCTCTGTTTTTAGCATGTACTCCTACTTTAAAACGCGCTCATACAAGCTAGAGTAGGGAATTAAATTAATTAAAAGGGAAGATATTTGGATGGAGGACTTCCTTGAAAGCTTTATTCACTGGGCTATATCCTTTGTAGTGAATAAGGAAGAATATGGCTGATTACTTCACTCTCCGGAACTTTGCAGTTATGGGGCTATCATACTTAGAGGACCATCCAAAGATTGGAACACTTCCTAAATTGGAGTTATCCTTCCACAATTTAAATTCTAAAGCTTCTCATAGTGATTTGCAGTTATTGGGCTATCATACTTAGAGGACCATCCAAAGATTGGAACACTTCGTAAATTGGAGTTATGTTATCACAATTTAAATTCTAAAGCTTCTCATAGTGATTTGGCAGTGCAGAAAGGGTCTAGTTAATGTATTGGCAGTGCAGAAAGGGTCTAGTTAATGTATTGGCAGTGCAGAAAGGGTCTAGTTGATGTATCTTTTCTGTTGGGTTCTTCTATAACTTTTTCAATAAAGCTGATAAAAAACATCATCCGTCTGGACTTCTGTGTGAAAGAATGAAGTCGCATAACATTCAATATGCAGATGACATTCTAATTGTTTGTGAAGCAGAAGAGCGTCAAGTTATATACATGAGAGCCGTCCTTATACTTTTTGAAGCCATCTCTGGGCTCCACATCAACGGGAGAAAAAGCCGTATATTTCCAGTCAATGAGGTTCCAAACATTCAAATTTTGAAAGACATATTATGTATGCCATTGGGAGTCAAAAGCAAATCAATAAATATCTGGAATGGTGTACTAGAAAGATGTGAGAAGAAGATGACCATGTTGCTGATGTTCATACAATATTGCTGCCTCATAACAAGCATGAGTTCTTCAGGCTACAAATCATGTACAGAATCCTATCATGGTCCTGTTTTTAGTATTAGTGGACTTAGGTTTTACTTGGTCAATTTCTTTATTTTACTATTGGGACACATTTCCAATTGTTTCTCCATTAAGTGTTTATTGCTATCTTTCAGCCTTAGCAGTTCAGCTGTAAGCTTATAAAACAGCATTAGGTCTTCTTGTTTTCAACAATTTGAATCAGGCAATAAAAAGTCTTCATTTCTCATAGCTCTGCCTATTGATTTTACTCTTGTTTACGACACAAAAATCGTGACAATTTAGAATCAAGCATCAAAAGTCTTGTATCGAGCACCATAATTTTACTAAGATAAATACAACAACAATATAGCTTAATCTCACAGGTAGGGTCAGAGAAGGGTAGAGTGTACATAGACCACCTTACCCTACCTCACAAAGGTAGAGAGGTTGTTTCTGAAAGTCCTCTGACACAGATAATGCATATCAAAGAACATATGCTAGAAAACAAGACATAACAAATACTAGAGGAAGCTTACATAGCATTCAAGGAAAAGGAACAATAACAACGAAATAATGTGATAACCAAACCAGAAAAAACAACACAAGACAAGAAATTATGTGAGTACCGCTAAAGGAGGAACAAGTACGGGGCAACAAACTACCACCAAGCTTATCCGGCGGGATAGCAAGACAATGCTCAACTACCTACGAGCCTTCTACTCTAATTTGCGACCTCCATATTCTCCTATATAAGGTCATGTCCATCGTAAGTTGAAGATGTATTATATCCAATCTAATGACCTCTCCCAATACTTCCTCGGCCCACCTCTACCTCCTCTTAAACCCACTAGTGCAACCTCTCACACCTACTTATTGGAGCCTATGCACATCTCCTCTTCACGTGCTCAAACAATCTCAACCTTGCTTCCCTCATCTTGTCTACCACGGAGATCACTCTTGTCTTGTCTCAAAAATCTTTTTTCCTAATCTTATCACTTCTAGTATATCCACATATTCACCTTAGCATCCTTATTTCCGTAACCCTCATCTTCTGAACATGAGATTTCTAAATGGAGCAACACTCCACCCATACAACAAAGTCGGTCTAGCCATTACTTTGTAGAATTTACCTAACTTTATGTGATACCTTCTTATCAAATACAATTTCGGAGGCGAGCCTCCATTTTGTCCATTCCACACCCATACGATGTGTGACATCATTGATTTCTTCATTACTTTGTATAAACAACCCAAGATACTTAAAACTATCTTTCTTGGGGACGACATGTATACCAAGCCTCACTTCCACCCCAGCCTACTGAATTACATCAATAAACTTACACTTCAAGTGATACAATATCAAATGCGGAAGAACAAAAGAAGCCCTACAATCTAAGAACAAGGAAGTAAAAGCATAGAAAGCTAGACACAATAATGGAAGTATGGAACTAATAGGCAGTGTTGTGAAAGTCGCTCGCCTTTCGCCTTTGGCGACAAGGCGAGGCCCCATCACCGATCTCCAGTGAGGCAATGCGATTTCAAAATGGCGAGCTATGGCAACGTAAAGGCAATAAGCGACATGGCGAGGCGAGGCGACTGGCTTCCCCTATTTAATTTTTTTTAAAAAGGTCTGATTTAATAATTAAAAGCCAAAATTAGGGTCTTTTCTGAACCTTCGCAAGTCTTCCAATTTTTTGTGAGTCACGACCCCTTCGACACCTTCTTCGTGACTACTGCTCAACTCAGGTACTAGACTTTCTTTTTTTGCTTCTTCAGTTCTTCTCTTCTAGTTCTTCTCTTCTTTTCTTCTTCTTTCTCTTTTCCGTTTTTCAGTTGTAGTGAGTGGTTGAGTGCTCTGTTTTCAGTGGTATTGTGGTAGTGACTAGTGAGCAATATAATCATGATGAAGCGGATATTGATCTTCAAGATTTGAATAATCTTGTAGAAGAAAAGACTTTTAGTGTTCTAGTATTGCTTGTCTATTGTCTTATGAATTATTGAGTCATTCAAATTCTAGACTTTTACTATCTACTATTAGTTTTTGAATTGAAATATTTGTTAATAGATGTTATTGCTCTCAAGATTTTGGATATTTATATATGCAATTAAAATTTCAAATATTTGGTATTAATTGGCACCTCAATTCAAAAAGGTGAGCGCCTCACCGCTAACCTTACCTTGTGGCGTGGCAGGACCTTGTCGCCTTTCGCCGTGAAAAACACTGCTAATAGGCAATAATGACTACATTAAAGTCAAAAATACCAAATAAGCACCTAAACTATACTATACAGACACCCTCAAGAAGAATGATCAACAAGCAAGCATTTCATCAACATTTTCTAACAACTTGAGGGTGTCTCTATAGTTGCTAGAAAATAGATGGAATTGCTTGCTTGAGGATCATTCCTTTTGAGGTAATAATGACTATATTAAAGTCAAAAAATACCAAATAAGCACCTAAACTATACTATAGAGACACCCTCAAGAAGAATGATCCTCAAGCAAGCATTCCATCAACATTTTCTAGCAACTTGAGGGTGTCTCTATAGTTGCTAGAAAATGTTGATGGAATGCTTGCTTGAGGATCATTCCTTTTGAGGGTGTCTCTATAGTTTAGGTGCTTCTTTGGTATTCTTAATAAGAAGTTTTGACTTAAATATAGTCATTGTTGCCTATTAGTTCCATTCTTGTGTCTAGCTTTCTATATTTACTTACTTATTCTTAGAGTATAGGGTTTCTTTTGTTCTCCACATTCGATATCATTAAGTATTCAGTGTCGGTCTTGCTCAACCTGAAGCCTTAAGTCATTGAGGTTCTTCTCCAAACCTCTACCTAGCATTAACTCCACCGCAAATCTCGTTAATCATTACCATGGCACCTCACCTTGGATATAACATGTCAATTCATCCATCAACAAGGCAAACAGAAACTCTAAAAAGTTGATCCCTGATGCAATTCCAACACAACAGAAAAGTGCTCTGAGTCCTCACATGGGTCTTGGCTCCATCACACATATCTGTAAATTCCCTAGTGTATGCCATCGGAACACCTCTAGCCTCCAAGCATCTCTACAAAACCTCCCTTGAGATTTTGTCATATCCCTTTTTCTAGGTCAACGAACACTATATGTGGGCCCTTCTTCCTCTCCCTATACTGCTTCACTAATCACCTCCCTTGATGGATGACTTTTGTAGCAGATTTAACTAAGATAAATGTCAATTTGATTTATTTCAGGAGAAAAACTGAGGGTTAACTTGAAACATCATGATCACCAATTCCTAACTCGATGGTAAACTTTGAAGTCCCGATCTAAATTTTAGAGTTCCTATCCTCAATCGTCAATACATAATCTTTCACCGGTTATATCTCGGAAGATATACACAAAAGCAACAGAAACGAATAACATTGTTAGGCAAAAAATAAGAAAAAAAACAATCATTCCACATCATTAAGAACAAAATTAGAATTCTGACCAAAATATGCCCAATTGGAATGTCAATCTTAAAGTTGAGACCTAGACACTCAAAATATAGAGGTTGCATACAAGCTAATCAATAAATATATGAAATCTTCGCATAGTGAATTCAAAGGCTTACAAGTGGAACCGGGAGAGAAATGGATAGTCTCTCGTCGACAAACACATTCCGGACATTGACGAAGCGGCGAGCGAGCAGTTTAATAAACACATCGGGGCAGCCAGAGGCACCAATTCGTAAAGTGAGACGACTGAGACGCTCGAGACGTAGCCAACGCTTGCAGACAAGCGCACAAGCGTCACGGCTTGATTTTGATTCCAGATGCCGGAAAATATCGAGAATCAGCTCATCCGGCAGGATTTGATTGATCCAATCACGCCCTCTCATTGAATTTATCTACTTCTTCTGGATCTATATGACCTTATAAATACACGAATTCACAGCTGAATCTCGATTTCAGATACGTCAAAGAGAGGAAATGAGAGATTCGATGAGTGAAGATATGGATGTGGTATCAGGTTGAGTCGGGTCGGTAGAACTTGCCCGTCAATTGTTGACAAGGAGCGATGGATCAATCAGCGAACAGACATTTCCCATTTTGGCCTTGAGAAATTTATCCTTACTCGAATAACTTTTTGCAATATATAGGGGTATTTTTGTAGTTTAATGATATGGAGGCATTATCAGATGAGATCGGAGATCAATCATAAAAAATAGTGCCGAAATGTGCATGTTAAGGTATTTTGTAATACTATATTATGCCGTGTTTTCAAAAACGTTTAGCTGGGGCGGGCATATTAAAAGTGCTCCTGAAATGTAGATTGATAACACGTAAGTTTTAGATGTAGACGTTTTTAATAAAAAAAATGAATCTTTTTTGCTTTAAATTATATTTTTTATTATTGTTATAATGATATTTTTCAAATAGTAATTATAATACATTAAGTTGTTATCTATTGTTTTAAATTTTTTCCATATATTCATCTTTTTTTGTCGCTTTAGCCTTGAGTAACTTGAGTTGAGTATCTTGAGTACCTTTAAGTAGAGTAACTTATTTTTGAGTTGAGTATCTTATTTTTGAGTTGAGTTGAGTTGAGTGAGCGGAGAAGAGGTAAGTATGTTTCCTTTTTATCAAGTTCAGACTTATGTTTATACTTTAGAATGTTCCTTATATGCTCGTACATTTCACGTATTGAGTCATTTGGCTTGCATCGTTTCATGATACAGGTACAGGTATTCAGGGTCATCAACAGGAGTTTCGTTGATACTACATTGAGTTCGAGTTAGCTATGGTGAGTCTCCTTACTTTTGAAGGATTTCATTTACTTTTCAGTTTTGTCAAGATGTCGTGGGTCGTATCCCGACTTTCATCTTTGTCATTTGGAGGCTTCACAGATAGATAGACAGTTGAGTTTTAGAAGTCTGTTTCATTTATCTTGTTAAATGTTTTAAAGACTTTGAGATGCCTATTTCTGGTGAGTTGAACATACTATTTTATTCAGAGTTAAAAATTTGTAATTTAGTTCATTATATTTTATTCAGTCTTAAGCTTTGTATGCTTGAATTAGTTTTTCGCTTGTAGTTAGCCGCGATGAGGATCGCGTGGGAATCAACAATGGTTCTCGTGTATCGGTCACTTTCAGGGTGTAGACTCAAGTCGTGACATTTTCAATAATTGAAAATGTGAAATGAGAGAAAGTTGCAGAAATGGCGAATTTCTGCGCCACCATCATTGTAACCGCCATGGCGAGGCCGATTCGCTACTGTGATCCCACTATGGCGGAAATTTTCCTCCATAGCGGGAGTCGCAAAAATGGCATACATGATGCTATAGGGGGAGAGCAGGACATTATCTCTATCGTGATTTGTTTTTAATTTTTGCGCTGTTTTAAATTGTTAATTTCGCTGAGAGCTATAATGAAAATTCGAAGATAAGCTTAAACACAAGCCTGACATGCATGATAATAGAGTTAAAAATTAGTTTTCAAGTGCAAACATAAAAAAGGGAACAAAAATGAAAAATGATGTCGAGAGAAATAAATATAACTTGAAAAATTTATTATATAGAAAAAATTTTTGCCATTAGAATAAAATTTTGATATAATGAATGGTCATTCTAACAAACTCTGATTGTACTGCGAATGATTTTAGTTCCATTAATGACTTAAAATAATCTTTTTTTTTTTGGGAAATTTGATTATGACTTTATTGTTGAAGACTTTGATGCACAAATGAGATTTCACTAGAATAACTATCTTCGACTTTAATTAGATTTTAGAAAATAAAAAAATGAGAAAAATAAAAATTTGTTATTTTTTAACCAATAATATTTTTTTAGTGTGGGTGGGGGTAGGAAAATATATTAAAAATAACAAGGTGAAAAGTGTTTGTGACGTGTCATAAATAATTTCATGGCCAAAAGTTGATATATTTGCTCAGTAATAACATAAGCAATTATTTATATTTAAACAAGCAAATCAATTTAGATAATTTAAATCAATACAAATATTTGATGAAAAAAAATAATAGACCCCAATCAGAATATACTTTTATACCATTACCATGACTAACCAACAATAAAATAAAATAAAATAACAGACTCACACTTTTAGATACTATTCTATCAGATAAACGTACGAAAAATAAAATTAAAAGAAAAAAAATTCTAAACTCAACACATTTTTAGACACCCCCCTTACGTACAATGAAGATCCACATAAATCTAGCACTACTTAAAGCCTCAAGTTTAAGTCCAAATTATTTTAAATCACACTAAATTAACTATCTTAGATTTTAATTAGATTTTAGAAAATAAAAAAAAATGAGAAAAAAATTTGTTGATTTTTACACAATAATTTCTTCTTCTTTTTGAGTGGGGTAGGAGTCCAGGGAATATATTTAAAATAACAAGGTGAAAGGCGTCCGTGACGTGTCATATATAATTTCATGGCTAAAATTTGATATATTTGTTCAGTAATAGCATCTGCAATTATTTATATTTAAATAAACATAGCGATTTAGATAATTTAAATCATCACAAATATTTGATCAGAAAAACAATAGTCTCCAATCAGAATATAATTTTAGACCACCACCATGACTGACCAACAATAAAATAACAAACTCGAGCTCACATTTTTAGATATCTTTTAATCATACAAATGTACGGAAAATAAAATTAAAAGAATTTTTTTTTAATAAAAGAAACATGAGAAGTAGGATGATATTTCGCTCCGGCGTTGATGGGTGAGTAGTTCGTACATAATTCCTGAATTTCATAGAGTACAAAATGCTCCATTGCATAAAGGACATTGAAGTAATACATGACAATATAGTCAAAATGAAGGGAAAAAAAAATTTGCATTATTCATATTTGATGTATGAATGACTAAAAATTTCTCTAACGTAAAAATTGATATATAAAAAAACAATTATGCATTATAATTTCAGAAAAGATGAACAAATTTATAGGCTACTCATGGTATAACTCCCTCTTTTCTTTATATTTATTCTATTGTTGTATTGAGTGTCAACTTTATTAATGTAATATATAATGTAATGATTTTATTTTCCTGATTGTTGCCTATATATAACTCATCTGTTGTAACACTTCAAAAGTAAGAAATATATTTTCTTTCTAAGTAGATAAACTTTAGAGAAGGAATACGTTCTCGTGAAATTGATCAAGGGCACTGCTTTAAATAATTAAAAAAATTTATATCATTTATTTTTATTTAAATACATTTTGTCTAATGAATTTATAATTCTTTAATTATTACTAGATTGTAGTAATTATCAAGAGAAACATAATTCTTTATTAATTTTAAATTAGCTATATTTGTCTTATTTACAAATGATATTATCTCAATTAATTATGACTTAGACTGAAAATAACATTAATTTGTCTCAACAATAATTGTAGAATTGAGTTATTATAAAATACAAAAAAATACTTATAGCAATTATGACTTAGATTGAAAATAACATTAATTTGTCTCAACATTAATTGTACAATTGAATAATTATAAAATAGAAAAAAAAATTATAGCAGTAAAATATAATAGCTATTCTAATTATTCTATGTCCATACAAAATCATAATTTAGATTGAAGTAATATTTTTCTTTTTACCAATATACAAAGTAATAGTCAATAATTATATGAAAGTTAGCTCAGAATTAAGGTTTGACATACTTAATTATAGATCACTATTTTTCTTCTTGTTTAG
This sequence comes from Solanum sitiens, assembly GCA_016801875.1. Taxonomy (NCBI): domain Eukaryota; kingdom Viridiplantae; phylum Streptophyta; class Magnoliopsida; order Solanales; family Solanaceae; genus Solanum; species Solanum sitiens. Next base: position 1,566,454 of record JABWTJ010000168.1, read on the forward strand.
AATTAAATACTAAAGAAAATCAACTTTTTATATTTTTATTATTTGTTTATATTGATTTCTTCACGAATATTAGCATTTATAAACAATTGTGTTTTTTTATTAATGTAAAAGCATTGGAAAGGAAGAAGAAAATAAAAGAAGGTAAAAATCTTCAAAACTAAAACCATTCCATTAATATGAAAAGAACTAAGTATTGAAAATACTTTAAACTTGATGTAAATTATTACTTTAGTTCATCAACTATTGACGATCTTAAAAACATTATCTATTTGATCAATTAAATTTAAAAACGTTCCTCTTATACCACAAGTGCATATATGTAGATTTTTCTACTGACGCAACGTATACATAAATATATGTAATATAAAAGATATTTAAAAAACATGTAAATCATTAAATGTTAATAATTTAGCGATTAAGAAGAAAAAAAAAATCATTTTTTGTCTTTTAAAAGTTATTTCTCTTATCACCCCCGCCCCCATCCTATACCCAATAGGCCAATACCCCTAGCCTCACACCTAAACTTTTTTAATATTTGAGGGGAGAGGAGTGGGATAAAAAAAATAAATTATATTTTATGCTAAAAGTAATTTTTTTTGGGGGGTAGGTGGAGAAAGGGTGGGGGGGAGGGGAGTCGGGGTACTCGATGGTGTTGGATAATTTATTTATTTTTATAAAAAACTTCTACAAAAGTTTGGGGGTGAGGGGGCGGGGTGGCGTGGGTGAGGAGGTTGGGGTACCTGGGTTGGGGATGAGATGAGGTAAGAAAAAAATTAACTTTTTTTTAAAAATTCATCTTTACTAAATTTTAGCATTTAATTATTTTAATTTTAAAAAATTATATAAATATATGTGTACGTCACATCAGCATAAAATTCTACATATGCATAGATGGATGTATGTGGCATAAGGTGTTTTTAAATTACATAATCAAGTAGAGCAGTGTCTTTAAGGCTGTCAATAGTTACAAGATTGAAATAATAATTCACGCTAAGTTTAGAGGTGTTTTCAATACTTATCTCATATGAAAATGAGTAAATTACAAAGTTAGTGTTGGAATTCATATAAATACTCACTTTGGAAACACCTTTAAGCCATATTTAAAATCTTTAAGTCTATCTATTCAAAATCTGTAAGTCATATATATCATTTTGCCTAAATTTTAGGTAATTTTGCCAGCAATTCATTCATTTTTTTGGCTTTCAGGTATCACATGTCTAAAGTTATTACGAAGTACATCAACATGAAAAAAAATGAAAACTGAGTACAAATTTAAATAATTATGTTCAAAAATTTAAAATTTTGTGGTATTTAAAGCTTAGTGAACCAACTAATTAGTAGTCACACCAGGTACACCTACTAAGACAGTAGAAAACTACCTACTAAAAAGTTCACAATTTCTATAATATTTTTATTGAAGCCATCAAGCTAAAATGAATCGATGAATCAACTAAACTCGAAGAAAAAAAAACCGCTTGTGATATGATTTGATTGGTTTGCGTTGAAAAAAATTTGATCACTCTTAAAGTAATTTATAGTTTTCAATGTTTAGATATATTATTTTAAAATTTGCGTTTGTAAATATTTTATGCTGCATTTAGATCAGAAAATAAAATTACATTGTTATAGATTTCAGCCTATAAGTTAACAATCTACTTTGTAAATATTTTATTTTGTATTCATTTTGATCGTAGCCTTTAATCTTATAAATTTAGCATATTGGATGTTGCTATTTCAATAAAAATATTTTACGTGAACTTTTTGAAAATTATTATTCAAAACAATTTAAGCTCTCGCATATCAAATAAGTGAAAGTATATTTGATATTTTTTTCAATCACCGTACAATTGTTAAGAAAAATCAAAAGAACCAAATAAAACCAAAATTGAAAAAAGACTTTATGTTGATTTAATTTATAGATTTAATAAATCAACATTAGATTTAATAATTTATAGAATTGTAGTAGATGTTGGACATATACATGCAAAGCTAGATACAAATTACTACTATTACATTACATTTATTAATAGATAAATATAACTAGATCGTGCTCATTCAGTAGAAGCATTTTTAATATTTACACAACAAGCTTGATACAAGTTGAAGACACACAAACATTAACAGAGAGAGAACTACGTATTGATCATTATATAAGATCAATAGAATTCGCGGTCAGGGAATAACAGTGGAGCCACAAGTGACCAAACATACAGTCCAGCAGTAACCCATTCCGTGCATATGCGAACCCAAAGTGATGTCCAGCCGACATCAATTAGCTCTGAACTCTCAGAACTGCTAGTCCACCCAGAAAGAAGCATTGCAGAATACATGCTAGCCAGAGCAAATATCAGATGAAAGAATGTGTAGGAGTAGCTCACTGGCCGTGCTTCTGGTGATCCTTTCCCAGATTCCAGCTCCTCGGAAGCAAGAAGGGATTTCTTCTCACCTACAACTGAAGATTGGTATTTGTAAATATGCAGATGAAGAAATTCTACAGCAAGTTATCAGCCGCATTATGGACGAGCCCTTTGATGACTGTTGCTTATGTATGGAGATACAACAGCTTGCGTGGTGTGGGGGATATACCAATACACTTTTGCTTTGTATTAGAGTTTTGATATTTGATAGAAACAAGTGGTGTTTCCTATGATTCTGAAGGAGTATTATCTCTACAAATTAGTTAACAATTTAACAATCTCAATTCACATAATCCCATACAAACTCTATGACAAATATTACACGCTAGAAGAAATTTACTGAGCTATGGAAGGAGAGCATCAAAAGGTTTTGGTACCTGATCTGGGAGAAGATGGTGGAGACATAAAAGTTGTTGCAGATCCAGCACGAAGAGCAGAATATAGGACTGAGAGAACAGTTGTAAGCATTCCAAGAACAAGGGTACTTGTTGTTACTGCCTTTGATTTGTTATGGAGCCCATTGCAGACATAATCTCGAGGCTCACTAGAGAGACCACTATAGCAAACATAAGCACAGTAAACAGATATCACAGAAGCTGGCAATAGGCTTCCATTTACCTGGACAAAGTAAAAGGGGAAAATATGATTAGCATAAATAAGAATACATTAATACAAAAGGCAGAATTTAGCTACCAAAATGATATTTCTGGATGTATTGTAAAGGAGGTAACCCTAAGGGAGATGTTTCATGTATTCTTTGCATATAGATATATGTGCATGTAGTTAGCAAGAGATAATCGGCTTACATTATGTATATGAAGAATTTTAAAAAACATCATATAGAGGTTTTACCACAGAGCAGAAGTGCCAGGATAAAAGAAAGCATCAGCAGAGTTAGCATTTACCTTTGGGTGCAAAGCAATAACAGCAAATGCAAAAGCAAGAATCATGGTCATAACAATGAAGAACACGTTCAGTCCACAGTCATGTCCAGAAGGATTGAACCACATAAATAAAATTCCTGAAAAAACAAATGTTGCTATGTAGCACGCCACAGATACCACAAGTAGAGCAACATACCTGCAAAAGATATGCCAATTTAGTAGATAAAAGTTAAAACAAGGTCTGGGGATAAATAATTACAAAGGATAAGAAATTAAACCTACCACTTCTGCTCATCTTTTGCAACCCATGAATCATTCCACGAGTGTGTAGCATCTAATAATATTATTACTTGGATTAACAAAAAGAACCCTGCCCCAAATTTCGAAAGAAAACCTGCGAAGGCAGAAAAATAGACCAAACAGATAAAGTTAAATAAATACATACTTGACACACTACAAAAAAATAGAACATGTTGAGCTGAGAAGCTAGAGGAAAGTGTACTTATTGGAAGAAGTAACTGGAGAAAAAGTGAGCTGTCAAAACAAGCCGGTTATTTTCCCTAGTACATATTCTGTTCCATCACGTACTTACTACACATAATTATGTTTTCTTGAGAAATCATCTGATAATTTGAAGAAGGATCCTTCTAAAGTTTGGTAGACCTGGGTGAGTTGAAATCCCGAGTCTTTTGAATTTCAGTTGATTTTATGTTGGTGTATACCAAAGAAAAAAAATTAAAATGTTGAGCAGCAAATTAACTTCAGGAAGGCCCGCAGGGCTTTGGTATAGTGGTAAGAGCAAAATGCTTTTTCCGTAATGGAAATTGCTTGTTGTGCACGTGATGTGTGGGCATGGCATCGATTCGAACCCTGCCGCAAATAAAAACCTGATATTTAAGTGAAAAAGGATAGAGGGGTGAGCCTAGTATCCATCGAGTTTCGAACCAAATGCCACTAGGGAATTTTTCTTATCAGAAAAAACTGCAGGTTAGGGGCGTAGAACTGACCATAAATTGTTATGACACCGTTCGGGAGGAAAAACATGAGTGCAACAAGCAACACCCAGATCACCAATTTAGCAACCCATCCACCGTGATGCAAACAGTCACGCCTATCATTTTGATCCTTGATACCAATCATTATAAGTGCAAGCACTCCAAAAAACAAGAAATTCCCCAAACTGACACGAAGAACAGCTTGTGCTTGAAACCATTCCTTCGATAAATTGTCCGAAGTGTTTATCCCTACAACCAACCAACCAACATATGAAATAATTAGTAAGATACGCAAGTATTATTTTCATCGCTGTAGATAACAGATGTGCAAAACATTCTGAACACTCTATAATTCTGTCACATTTTCCTGACAGAGACTGCTATTTTCGGTACATTCCTTGTTAGCCATAATTTACAGTCATGAGTCAACTCCTCTATTCTTTATTTAGACCTATAGTTTCTTAAAGATATATCCCAACCAGCATTTTCAAACCTATAAAACATGATACAAGAGTATTTGATAATGCACTCTCATTAAACAAATACAAAAGAATCAAAAGTACTTTCTCGTTAACTAATTCCTTTTCCAATTTAGTTTATTCTTTTGGAGAATCAGTACTAATCAAAACTCATATCTGTCACATCAATTTTACCACTACCTTTAAATAATTGTTGCAACTTAGATTTATCTTTTGCAACTTGAAGAAAACAGGAGCAGTGTCTATATAACCATATTATGAAATTCAGAAGGCGTACTGTAATTGCAGAAAATTGAGGTTTTTTTTTAGTGCCAGGTAAGTCCAATATCAAAGGATGCACTGTGATATTCTTGTTACTGTACTGAACTGGATGGAGCATCTGAGCCTAGTGTAATTTACCGAAGAAGGAAACAGAAGTCCTGTACTTGGGCAAGATTGTTGCTTTGAAAGAGCTCAAGTATATTAGTATATATTATTGAGTACCATATCAGGTAGAGTTTGGATGCATGTCAAAAAGCTAATTCCAGGAAAAAAATTGCAAGTAGAAATCAGCCAAAAGCACAGCATTGAAATGACCAGTAACCTAAGCAAATATGAAAACAACTTCACCACCAAATAGTGCGGTATGCAACCAAAAAAAGTTCTTAGTACATTCAAACCAGGTAAGGCACGATAACTAATCAGTAGAGAGGAGTGATGATTTATGGTTTGCAAATAATAAGTCTCCCAGAACTGAAAAGGTCTTTGGCCAGAAAGAAGCCTAGGAGATGAACAGCAAAGAGAGGAAAAGACTTTGTTCATTCTATCTAAAGCTTCTTGATTTCTTCTACTCCTATCAATGCCAAGGAAACTTTGGCTATTATTCTGCTTACTGATTGGAAGTACAATCTAAGACTATCCAAACATGTTCATCATCTCCTAAAGAAACCGCTCAACTGTATAAGTACTTCCTAAACCAGGATAAAGTTTCATCATAGCATATTAACAATTTTCATCAATATGGTTCTGGCCTATATACAACTGAAGATGGACCACAAAAGTGAAAGGACATAGCCTAACCTAATAGCAATTGGTCTTAAGTACAATACTCCATTCATATTAACTTGTATACCAATGTTTCCATTTTTGAAGTTCTGTTGAGTCCCATATCAGCTCATTAGGGATGAGGAAGGTCTTCTTATATAGACTTGGGCAATCCTTACCTCACGATCTAACTTTTGGAGTTGAATTAGGCCTAATATCCATTTCATTAAAATGTTCCAATACATGCTCTGTGTTATTCTTTATACAATTTTCACTAATTCAATTTCAATAACCTATTCAATTTGAACTCCGATTCAATCTTATTCTCATACTTAACAAACATTTAGCAAAGTGATTGTGGACTTTCACTAATTCAATTTCAATAACCTATTCAATTTGAACTTTGATTCAATCTTATTCTCATACCAAACAAACATTTAGCAAAGTGATTGTGGACTAGCAGCTACATTCCAATAGTAACAAAAATTTCTCTACCTGCGCAAACTTGATCAGTAAACGGGGAATTCAAAATTCGAAACAATCCATCAAAAGCTAAATTAAAACACAGAAAAGGCAATTAAACACTATTTAGTGGAGAGGAACAGTTTAAAAAGAGGATAATTACATGAGAAATTCTTGAGGAGAGGAGAAGCGACTTCTCTGATAACCCAAGAGACGATCAAAGAAACACCAAATAGGCCACAATAAGCAAGTCTAGCTGAGCTCCTGGTAACACCTGAGGCTACCGATGTGCAGAGTCCGCATGTCAATGACGCACAGCACGATGCCAAGCACGACATCTCGCACTTCTTCTCCTTCCGCGTGTGTTGCACTGGAGAGATCCACAAAGTACTCACTTCGTTTCGTTGAAAAATTAAAGAAAAGGATGGATGTCTTATAATTTCAACTGGACTTCATTTCATTGGAAAATTTTAGAAATTGGCCCAAGTCAAGTAATTCTGTGTGGTTTGGCCCAGTTTAGTATACTCAATTCAAAATCAAGTTCAAATAAGTCGGGCTCGAGAAAATTGAGGAGGAGAAAAAAAAGGAGTCTTTTCACATTAAAATTAGTGACAAAAAAAAGTTGATCAAGTTAATTTTTTTTAATTAGTGATTAAGTTAATTAGGATTTAAAATGTAATATTTAAAACTTTTAAACTTTTAAATTTTTAAAAGTATTTAAAATAAACCCAATTTCTTTTTCTTTCAGATTGTTGCGACAAGTTTAATGACTGTCTCTGCATATTCCTCTGTCTTCTTCGTTTGTCTCATCTTCATGTTCTTCTGTCGTCTTCTTCGTCATTGTCGTCATCTACCTTCAAGGTAACACGGGGAATGAATTATAGGTCATAAAAATGTTTTGAAATCTAAAAAGAGTGACTCTAGTTTTTATTATTAAGTGTAGGTGACAAATTTTTAAAAATAGTTTAATAGATCCTCAAGTTTTTGTTTATACAGTTTCACCCAAAATTAATTAAAACCCTGAATTTCTAAATAGGAAGAACCTCAAATCAGATTTTTTTTGTTCTCTTCCAACTCACGCTCTTTTCACATTTTTTTTTTGCTTCTAATCTTCATCACTAGCTCTTCCTCCTCCTCCTCCTCTTTCTCTTCTTCTTTTTCTTCTTCTTTTTGTTTTTTTATTGGTGTTGCAACTTATTGTAGATTTCTTATTTGAAGAATTTGAGAAGGGAGAATCTCAAATTTTAATTTAACATGTGATTTGAAAAGGTCTAACGCTTTAGAATTACTTCTTAACTGGTAATTTTCAATTATTTTAATAAGTTAATAGTATTGTTTGTATGCATTATTCATTTAAAAATTTAATTTTGTGTTATTGTTCTTGCCACTAATGTATAATAAATTCAGCAAATGATATGACTGTTTCAGTAACTTACAACAATTGTTGAATGATGTTATTGAAGATTGCCGCAATTGCTATATCTATTTCAGCAGCTGCTGAATAACTTACAACAATTGTGATATTTTAATATATTTTTTGTTATGATTAATTTTTTAGTTCTAAGTTAGAATATTTTCAGGTATTTTCAACATCATTAATGGTAGATAAATAGTACTACCAGTAGATTGTAATGGTGAATGGGTCGATTCCAACAATCGTTATATTTGACATTGAAAGAGTAAAGAATTGCCCATGAATAATGCGATGATTGTCCATCAAGATATTGCATATGATGATTTTGCGAATAAAATCATTACTTGTTATAAATTAAATTGTGAGTTGAAAGATATTGTGATCACTTACCTGCATAGTTGTGATGAAAAGCATAAGACAACACCTTTTAAGATAAATGATCAACATAGTTTAAGTACTTATTTGAAAGATGAACCTAGAGGTGCTTTAAGGATCTACATGGTTGAAAGATTGGTGGAGAATCATAATTTATGTGATGACCAACAAGTATTGAACGACGAATGTAGGATGAACATGAATATTCCGAATGAAGAGCGTGAAGGTCAAGATATTCTTCATCCTGAAGTTCGAAATAGATTGCCTATTATTGGTGAAGTTGCTGATAGGCAAGTACTATGAACTTATAAATTTACTTATTTCTATAGTTTCGTTCTCTTTGTACACTTAATTAATTTTTGTTATGGTTGATAATTAACTAACTTAATGCAGTTATGCTCAAGAAGATGGACATGCTTTTACAAAGATATGTCCTTTAAGAATAAAGAAGAATTAGATATTGCATTGAAAATTGCATGTGTCAAAAAAATTAGATTGAAGAAGGTAATTAATTCATGTTCAGTGTATTGTGTCAAATGTGAGCATCCTGACTGCAAGTGATGGCTAAGAGCGGTGAAAATTGAAAATTCTGATAAATTTTATATTAAAAAGTATGAAAAAATGCATATATGTGGCTCAGAACATCTTATGAGTCATAATCCACATGCCACAGCAAAATTCATTGGAGCATACTTCAAAGATAGATATTCCGAAGGTAAAGATCCATTTACAAAAGATTTGAATAACTCTATTCATATTGAATTGGGATGCAAGGTTAGTTATTGAAAAGTTTGGAGGGGTAGAGAGATTGCAAAGTCTTTGGTAAGAGGGACACATGAACATGGATATGGACTGATTGATGCGTATAGTCATATGCTTAGAATATTAAATTCGAAAAGAAAAATGGCAATGTAGATTGATGAAAACGGCAGGTTCAAGTACTTTTTTGTGGTATATGGAGCTTGAATTCTTGGTTTTGCACAAATGAGAAAAGTCATAGCTGTTGATGGGACATTTTTGAGAAGTAAATACGGTGGTGTGTTGTTGTCTGCTGTTGCACAAGATGCGAAGAATCATATTTTTTCGATGGCATTTTGCATAGTAGACTCTGAATGTGATGTTTCCTACCGATATTTTTTGAGCAATTGAAAAATTTTGTACTTGATACTCCTGAAATGTGCATTATCTCTGATAGACACCACAGTATTGAAAAAATGATTTCAATTGTGTTCCCTTCAGATCATTATGGTTGTTGCATGAGGCACTTAGGAGAAAATATTCAAAATAATTTTCACAATGCGAGTGTTGTCCGCCACTTTTATAAGGCGGCAAAAGCATATAATATTGATGTGTTCAATGATCATTTTAATCAGATAAGAGATTTGGTTCCACAGGCTGCCACACATCTTAAACGCGTTGGATTTCATCAATCGAGCAGGGCATTCTTTCCCGAAAATAGGTAAACTACTGCAATCGTCTATACTACTGCAATTTTGCAATTTTTTATAGTTAACTACTGTAATTTTTCATAGCAATTGCTGCAATCTTTTATAGTAACTGTTGCACTTATTTCAGCACCTGCTGAGAAATCTGCAACAGTTGTTATAAAAATTAGGGAAAATGCACAAGTATCCCCCCTCAACTTATTCTCGAAATCTCAGAGACACACTTATACTATACTAAGGACCTATTACCCCCTGACCTTATTTATAAATAATTTTTTATCCCTTTTCGACCTACGTGACACTATCTTATGGGCCCAACGCGTGTTGACTTTCTTTTTCAAGCTAGTGTCACGTAGGCCAAAAAGAGGTAGAAAATTATTAATAAAATAAGTTCAGAGGGGTAATAGGACCTTAGTATAGTATAAGTGTGTCTCTGGTATTTCGGGCATAGGTTGGGGGGTTACTTATGCATTTTTCTTAAAATCTATACAATAGTTATAAACACATACTATATGTTACATGCACGATATTATGACGACAAATATTGCTGAGTCGGTTCACTCAATGTGTCTTGATGAAAAAGAATATCCCATACTGCTCTATTTGATGCAATAAACAGACGATTTGCAGAAACATTTCATGAGAGGTGTATGAAATTCATTAATGCACCAACCATCTTCGTTCCTTTAATAGAAAAAGAATTACAAAAACTATTAATTTGGGGAACAAGCTATTGGTCCATCAGTACATCTATCAACATTTGGAGTAAATTCTCCTCCTCCATATCCAACACCACTACAAACTCTCTCAACAATTGGAGAAGATGCTCCTCCACCTCCTACATCAAGGTTATGCTCATCATAATTGATGTCTCTTTTTATAGCCACAACACCATTCAAATTCATCTCAAACTTTTCAATCTTATCATTCTTGGTCAATTTCTTAGGCACAAACTTAGTAAAAATTTTCATTTCACTAGATGTAGGAACTATTCATGGATGTACAATCTACATGTAAAAATAATAATTATTAAAATGTGATAAAGCAGCTGCTGCATTTAAAGATTATTATATACTAGTTGTTTTAATTGTTCCAGCAATTGTTGTAATAACTTCAACAATTGACAAAAACTAATTAAACAAAGAAAACACTTGTTGAAAAGGCTAGAGCAAAAACAGAAAAGCAATAACTATTTGACTTTAACTAAAAATGTTTAAAGAATAATGTTTACCGAGTCATGAGGGGGATCAAACAATTCATTAATGTCAAGTGATTCGTTAATAGTTGCCAAAAGTCAACGAAAAATTCTCAGTGAAGACACTTGTTTCGAAAATACCTTATATTTCATTTGAAGGAAATGAACAACTTCAAATGCCCAACACTACATAAAATAATCACAAAAAGAGATAAAAATATTGGAAGCACCCAAAAATAATGAAATAACTATTGTGATTATTTTATTTTATTTCATTATTTTTGGGTGCTTCCAATAATTTGAGCTCTTTTTGTGATTATTTTATATAGTGTTGGGCATTTGAAATTGTTCCTTTCCTTTAAATGAAATATAAGGTATTTTAAAAATATTTTTAGTTAAAGTCAAATAGTTATTGCTTTTCTATTTTTGTTGTAGCCTTTTCAACAAGTGTTTTCTTTGTTTAATTAGGTGTTGTCAATTGTTGAAGTTATTACAAGAACTGCTGGAACAATTAAAATAACTAGTATATAATAATCATTAAATGCAACAGCTGCTTTACAACATTTTAATTATTATTATTTTTACATGTAGATTGTACATCCATGGATAGTTCCTACATCTAGTGAAATGGAAATTTTTACTAAGTTTGTGCCTAAGAAATTGACCAAGAATGATAAGATTGAAAAGTTTGAGATGGATTTGAATGATGTTGAGGCTATAAAAAGAGACATCAATTATGATGAGCATAATCTTGATGTAGGAGGTGGAGGAGCATCTTCTCCAATTGTTGAGAGAGTTTTTAGTGGTGTTGATGATGGAGGAGGAGGAGAATTTACTCCAAATGTGAATAAAACTGATGGACCAATAGCTTGTTCTCCAAATTAATATTTTTTGCAATGTCTTTTTCTATCGAAAGAACGAAGATGGTTGGTGCATTAATGAATTTCATATGCCTCTCATGAAATTTTTCTGCAAATCGCTATTGCATCAAATAGAGCAATATGTGATATTCTCTTTCATCAAGAAACATTGAGTTAACCACTCATCAATATTTATCGTTATAATATTGTGCATGTAACACATAGTATGTGTTTATAACCGTTGTATAATTTTTATAACAATTGTTGCAGATTTCTCAGCAGGTGCTGAAATAAGTGTAACAGTTACTATAAAAAACTGCAGCAATTGATATGAACAATAGCAGTAGTTAACTATCAAAAATTGCAGCAGTATGGTCACTTGCAGTACTTTACCTATTTTCGTGAAAGAATGCCCTGCTTCATCTATGAAATCCAACGCGTTCAAGATATGTGGCAGCCACTGGAATCAAATCTCTTATCTGATTAAAATGATTATTGAACACATCAATATTATATGCTTTTGCCGCCTTATAAAAGTGGCGGACAACACTCGCATTGTGAAAATTATTTTGAATATTTTCTCCTAAGTGCCTCATGCAACAATCATAATGAACTGAAGGGAACACAATTGAAATCATTTTTTCAATACTGTGGTGTCTATCAGAGATAATGCACATTTCAGGAGTATCAAGTACAAAAATTTTCAATTGCTCAAAAAATATCGGTAGGAAAATCACATTCAGAGTCTACTATGCAAAATGCCATCGAAAAAAATATGATTCTTCGCATCTTGTGCAACAGCAGACAACAACACACCACCGTATTTACTTCTCAAAAATGTCCCATCAACAGCTATGACTTTTCTCATTTGTGCAAAACCAAGAATTCAAGCTCCATATACCACAAAAAGTACTTGAACCTGCCGTCATCAATCTACATTGCCATTTTTCTTTTCGAATTTAATATTCTAAGCATATGACTATACGCATCAATCAGTCCATATCCATGTTCATGTGTCCCTCTTACCAAAGACTTTACAATCACGCTACCCCTCTAAAGTTTTCAATAACTAACCTTGCATTCCAATTCAATACGGATAGAGTTATTCAAATCTTTTGTAGATGGACCTTTACCTTCAGAATATCTATCTTTGAAGTATGCTCCAATGACTTTTGTTGTGGCGTGTGGATTATGACTCGTAAGATGGCTCAGATGTATGCATCTTTTCATACTTTTTAATATAAAATCTATCAGAATTTTCAACTTTCACCGCTCTTACCCACCACTTGCAGTCAGGATACTCACATTTGAAACAATACATTGAACATGAATTAATTACCTTCTTCAATCTAATTTTTTTGACACATGAAATTTTTAATGCAATATCTAATTCTTCTTTATTCTTAAAGGACATATCTTTGGTAAAGCCTGTTCCATCTTCTTGAGCATGACTGCATTAAGTTAATTAATTATCAACCATAACAAAAATTAATTAAGTGTACAAAGAGCATGGAATTTTAGAAATAAGTAAATTTATAAGTTCATAGTACTTGCCTATCAGCAATTTCACCAATAACGGGCAATCTATTTCGAACTTCAGCAGGAAGAATATCTTGACCTTCACGCTCTTCATTCGGAATATTCATATTCATCCTACCATATTCATCGTTCAACACTTGTTGGTCATCACATAAATTATGATTCTCCACCAATCTTTCAACCATATAGATCCTTAAAACACCTCTAAGTTCATCTTCCAAAAAAGTACTTAAACTAAGTTGATCATTTATCATAAAAGGAGTCGTCTTATGCTTTTCACCACAACTATGCAGGTAAGTGGTCACAATATCTTTCAACTTACAATTTAATTTAGAACAAGTAATGATTTTATTTGCAAAATCATCATATACAATATCTCGATGCACAATCATGGCAATATTTATAGGCAATTCTTTACTCTTCCAACCCAAATATTGTTGGACTTGACCCATTCACCATTACAATCAATTGGTAGTATTATTCTATCTCCAATTAATGATGTTGAAGATACGTGAAAATATTTCAACTTAGAACTAAAAAATTGATCATAACAAAAATTATATTAAAATATCACAATTGTTGTAACTTATTCACCAGCTGCTGAAATAGATATAACAATTGCGACAATTATTCAACAATATCATTCAACAATTGTTGTAAATTACTGAAACAGTCATATCAGTTGCTGAAATTTATTATACATTAGTGGCAAGAATAATAACACAAAAATCAAATTTTTAAATGAATAATACATACAAACAATGCTATTAACTTCTTAAATGATTGAAAATTACTAGTTAAGAAGTAATTTCTAAAGTTTTAGACCTTTTCAATCACATGTTAAATTAAAATTTGAGATTCTCCCTTCTCAAATACTTCAAATAAGAAATCTACAAGCCATACCAATAATAAAATAAAAAGAAGAAGAAGAAGAGAAAAAAGAGCTAGTAATGAAGATTAGAAGCAAAAAAAAAAAAAAAAAAATGTGAAAAGAGCGGGAGTTGGAAGAGAACAAAAAAAAACCTATTTTAGGATTTTCCTATTTAGAAATTTAGGGTTTTAATTAATTTTGGGTGAAAGCGTAAAAATAAAAACTTGAGGATCTATTTAACTATTTTTAAAAATTAATTAAAAATTTGTCACCTACACTTAATTAGAACTAGGGTCACTCTTTTTAGATTTCAAAACTTTTTTGTCACCTATAATTCATTCCTCAAGTGGCTCAGCATCTTTCATTATTAACATTAAAAATTTGGGAAATTTACATAAATATGCTATATTAAAAAAAATATTTATCACTTATAGCAATAAAAAAAATTCACTTGATCACTTTTAATATATTTATAATACACTTTTAATTCCTATTACAAAGAACAATTTATTATTTACATATAATACAAATTTTATTGATGGATAATATATTTGTCATATATTTTAATATACTTGTAATACAACTTGTCAATTTCTTACCAAACAAACATAATATATTTTTAAAAGACCCAGTTATAATACATATATATTTCATACATAATTCACTTATATATTACAAATTTAATATAGTATTACAATAAATGCTAATAAATAAAAAATATCCTAAAATCCGTAATTATTTATTAAAAAATACCCATCCAAGTAATTTTTCCTAAAATTTTGACTTATTGTATCTACAGAAGTAAGTTGTCCAATTTAATGTAGAATTGATTTAAGAGTTTTCAAAAATTCAATCCTAATTTAACTTGATTTGCTTTTTTCTTTTACCTGTCTCGCTTTATTTTTTTTCTTATTTTCAAGATATGTGCATACTTTATAGAAAATTTCTTGGTCTTGATCTCCGGTTCATCCTAAAATCGAATTAAGGTCTATTACAGATCTCTAAGATTTTTTATAATGCATATGTGAATTATCTTCTTCAAATTATCTACAAAGTTCTTTGATAAGTTTTTATAACATTATTACTAACTTCTTCGCTTTTTTCTAGAGATTTGTTGAGAACTTGATTCTCAAATATAGCACTTCATTTTTTCTTGTACATAAATTATAATTGATATAATATTTTTCAATTATCAAAACACCATATAATTTAAATATAAATTTAGAAATCAAAACATCTTAACAAATACCTTTTTTTGGGGTCAGATATCTCAACAATTACACCAAACTTGAAATATAAAAAAGGGAAATAAAATAAAAATGAAGTATCTAAAATACAAACAATTGCAAATCCAACAATTATTGAAGTTGTGGGACCTGTTATATCAGACTTGATCCGGTAAGATTACAACATCTTTTATTATCACTCTCTTTTTTAAAAAAATTATTGAAATCCCACCACAAAAAACATGATTGGGTTTGTTCTACAAAACTGAAAATCACAATAATGGTAAACATCTTAAACTGAAAATCATAACTACAGCGTCCGTAAATCTTTAAAATTAAAAATTGCAACAATTGCAGCAAAACAAATATCAAGTTATATGGGCCGTGGTGCACGGATAGGAATACATTATCATTGATCAGAGGTCTCGAATTCGATCCTGAATATGGAGAAAATCCTGTTGGAAGCGCCACCCCCAAATAGATTGCGCTCGAATGGGCTCTGTAATATAACTATTCGAATTTAATCGAAGCTTCAATATTTTACTTAAACATTGAGTGAAAAATAAAAAAAATAAAATATCTAGACAAATTTGAATTTAATCATAGCCAAAATCTCATAAAGGAAGGAGAAGAAGAGCAATAAGCCTGATTACTTCATCCTCTTGTTTACAGATATGGGTTCCTTTTGCATAAACTTGACACTCATATTGGCTCTGTTATCCACTAGTTTTCCTTATAATTCATGGGCTGTAGATGTAGATATTAATGTGGGATCTGAAACTGAGTTACTAACTCGGGAGCTTATGGAATCGGCGAGGCAACCTGAGTTCTTGGATTGGTTGAGAAGGACGAGAAGGAGAATCCATGAGTACCCGGAATTGTCTTTTCAAGAATACCAAACAGTCAATTTATACGAAATGAGTTGGATTCACTTGGGATCAAGTATTTGTGGCCAGTGGCTAAAACTGGTGTGGTGGGAACTATTGGGTCTGGTGCTCAACCTTGGTTTGGTTTGAGAGCTGACATGGATGCTCTCCCCATTCAGGTTTATTTCTTGCTTCTTCTTGCTTTTTGCCTCCATTAGCTTAAACTTAGGTTTATTGTTAGGTTTTTTTGGGGGGGGGGGGGACAACTATTATGAAAATCTTATTTGTAAGGCAAGGAAAAGCTAACAACTTATAGTTTGTAGTGTGTTTCGATAAACATTTAGTGATAGTTCAGTTAGGGAAGTTACACCTCTGGTAGTTCAAATATAAAACTCAAAAGTTGAGATACTTTAGATGTGTTTTTGACCTGTTAGTCTTACAGTTATGTTAAAACTCAAAAACAATGAAATGATTATCATATTGTGCATTTCTGGCAGTCAAATCACTATCCAACAATAACATACTGGTATAACCTCACATGTGGGCTCTGCGGAGTATATGCAGACCTTACTTCTACCTTTGTGGGGTAGAGAGGTTCAAAAAGAAAGAAAGTCAAATCACCATCCAATGATTGGTTATTTGTTAGATAACTGTATTGATGATGGGATTGGGGTAGTAATTGCTTTGTTGAATAAGGGGTTAATTATTTGATAGTACCTTTATTTGTGCAATAAAGATTCTTTCAAAATTCTGTATGTTGAAATAACTTTTGATGGGCTAGTTTAGGTGAAACATCTCTCAGAAGTCAGAATTAGTTAACTTTGCCTTTTAAGTAGCTTAGGATACTCAAAGTGACTGGGAATATTTTGTCACTCGAGGGAAGACTTTAAGAGTGACGAGTTTTCTCGACACTGTACAGACTTGGAGGGTAAATGATGTCCATCCAGCTGAGATTTATAGAACAAGTAATGTTATTATTCAACCTGTGAACTCTATGTAGTGATTGAAGAGAGACAAATCAGTCGCCTTATGGTGTACGTGAGGGAGATTTTCAGTTTTCTGTAGTTAAAATTTGGAATGTCTAGCAATTTGCGAACTCTACTTAAAATTCTAAGGTTAAACTGTTTGAAAATGTTATGTGCTACATGACTCGAAGAACAGATCGAGTCCACCCTTAAAAAGTTAAACCTGGTCTTCCTTAAAGAAGGTTACACTTATTCTTCGTGGTGGAGACCAAACTACTGTATCATTTACTTCAAGTATGTGTCTGATTCTGTATACCTTCTACTGCTTGAAATTACCATTAGTTTATCGTTTTGACTTCACTTACTATCTTATTGATATGTTTTGTTGTCCTCACCTCCCTCATTTTGAAGCCAATTCCCCAGTCTTGAGCTGCTATGATGTTGACATTGTGGACCTTGTCTTGTTAAAACTGCAATTGAGGAAATTTTAGGACATCTGTATGATGCTTGACTTAGCTTCCATTGGAAGATTCCACCACAAATACACTATATATCAGTTATTTCATACGCATGTGCGAGGATAATAGGACATATCAGTGTAACATATTAGGTTACAATCAAATCATAGATTTCTCTCACTAGCGGGTAACCAGAGATAGATTCAGATGAGAGGCTGATCGAAGAACTGCAAATTCGAGAGTTGAGAATATGTTTCTGAATTTAACTGTCATAGTTTGGTGAGCATTACTCGAAGTCACACTATTCTCTCCTATGACCCCCACCATCATTGGCGGGAGAATGGAAAAAGAACTGACCGTAAAAGTCACTCTTATTTTCATATTTGCTCAATCAGTGCTTTGTCAACTGCTGTGCTAAAAACAAGAGTTCCTGTACAATGAGCAGACTAGCTGATTCAAAGTGTGACTTTGAAGGAATTGGTAGATTGGGAGTGCAAAAGCAAGATTGATGGAAAAATGCATGCTTGTGGCCACGATGCTCATGTTACCATGTTACTTGGAGCAGCTAGACTGATTCAGAACAGAAGGGACAAGTTAAAGGTAGGAGAAATATTATTATTTCTGATGAATTAAACATGATATCTTAAATTCTCAATAAACTGATTCGGGTAATACTTTCACTCTGAACTGAAGGGCACTATTAAGCTTGTCTTCCAACCTGCAGAAGAAGGATATGCTGGTGCCTCGTATATGTTAGAAGACGGAGCTTTAGATGGGTTTCAAGCGATGTTTGGCTTGCATGTCTGGCCATTTATGCCCGTTGGCACTATTGGTTCAAAACCTGGTCCTATTATGGCTGGCTCTAGCAGGTTTACTGTAAATATGCAAGGGAAAGGCGGTCATGCAGCTACACCACATAACACAAGGGACCCAATATTGGCTGTTTCTATGGCAGTTCTTGCGCTCCAACAACTTGTTTCTCGAGAAACTGATCCTTTAGAGCCTAGGGTAGTTGTCGTTTTTCCAAACTGTTAAAATAGAATTTTCTTTTTTGTTCAGAATCCTAAATTCAAGTAGAAGGATCTAAAATTTTCTGTTGACTTGTTATACATGCAGGTGCTCACTGTTGCATTTGTAGATGGTGGTCAAGCCGGTAATGTAATCCCCGAAAGTGTAAGGTTTGGTGGCACCTTCCGGTTCATGACATTAGAAGGATATTCCTATCTTAAGCAGAGAATCAAAGAGGTACTGTTAAAATTGTCTAGGGACTCTGTCCCTCCTCAAGTTCTGGAGCTTCTCTTTAACTGTAGCTTTAATAAGTTCATCTGAAATATCAGGCAATAGAAGGGTCAACATATATATGTAAAACTAGTGCTTTACTTTTTCAGAATTTTCTATATTGCTTACCATATACCAGTTTTCTAGTATTGTTTGCTATTACTAAATGTTATTGTGAACGAGTAACACCAAAAATGCTTGCTACTGACAGATAATCGAGACTCAAGCAGGCGTACATCAGTGTTCTGCCACTGTCGATTTTATGGAGGAAATGAGGCCATATCCGCCAACTATAAATGATCCTACAATCTATGATCATAGTAGAAGAGTTGGAGAAATCTTGCTTGGCAATAATAACGTGCAACTTTCCCCAGCTTTGATGGCTGCAGAGGACTTCGGGTTCTATTCCCAGAGGATGGCAACTGCATTCTTTTTCATCGGAACACAAAATAAAACAACCTCATCTTCTGTTAAAGGTTTGCACTCCCCGCACTTCACCATTGATGAAGAAGTTCTTCCTATAGGAGCAGCCCTCCATGCTGCTGTTGCTATATCTTACTTGGATACACATTTGAAGTCGGAGTAACGCAATAAACATTGCCCATTGATGATTATTACTGTTTGGTAATTGAACAATCATCTGCTCATAAACGTGAGATTTGACTTTATTTACTAGCAGAAAAATCTATAAGCTTGATATCCCTTTCTCCATCAAATGATGTTTTACTTTAGGATTTTTTTTTTAAAATAAGAGGGGCTTCCTCATATGTAAACACCCTCCACATTTAAGTTGTAAGCTCTCGGTTAGGGTAAATATGTGATTTTGATTATCGCTGGATATAGTGGTAAAAGAATTCCACTCTGTACAATAAAGAATAAACTTTAATCTCTAATGCTTTTTATTTTTGTTAATATAGAATATTTATGTAAGTTTCTCATATGAATTATGAGTGGCAAATGGACCGACTGGCGGGTCAAAATAGTCTGAATCAATAGATGGATCTCAAACCAAGCACTGTCAAGTGGCCAACTATGAAATGCTTGTAATTTGAACTAGTAATTACTTGAGGAGTACGCTCATTGTTTTCAGTTGTGCTAATAAAGTGATGCCATATATTTCTTGCCTATTAAAATTGTCATCTAATGGTTTTGATAGTCACTGTTTCTGGGCGCTGCAATACATACTTGTAATACGACTAGTGATCTACAATTCTGAGAAAATTTATTAGGAAAGCAATAACAAGAATATTAACTTAACATACTCGTCTCTGAGATTGGCCAACAGTCCCAACACTATCAAAATTCTCAGTGCATTTACATCCTTTATGATTATGAGTCCCAACAAAAACACTGTTTCTTGCAACGATGAACTGTTGAGCCCCAACGCAGTGCCACAAAAGCCAAGGCAGTAGCTACTTGAAAGGTTTGCAACGAAGTCTCACTGTATCTTGAATAAGTTCTTCAATGTTTTAACTAGCCTCCAATCTTCAATAGACAAGTCATTCTGTAGAATTTCATAGACTCATCAAGTAAATCTGAACATTAGCCCCAGAGAAAGGGGAGCAAGGTTCTAAGGTGCCTGTGTGAAAGGGAGGTTCACCATAAAGCTATTTTTTACATACCCGGAAATTGGCTTTGAGAATGTCAATGGATCTTCTCGAGACTTTGCTAACAAGCTCATCTTCGATTTCAAAATGCCTGCCAAACATCTTCTGTTGTTCCTCAGAGTTAGACCCAACTATCTGCAATTTAAGGCACAAGGTGAGTCATCATATGCATACAAGAAAATATCCAAGTCAATTTGCTTAGAACTCCTGATGCTGGCAACCAACAAAATTGCAAATATCTTAAACATTACCACATTGTACAAACAAGAGACATACAGACAATTGCATATAGATATCAACCAGCTTCATACCTTAATGGCCACCCTCTGGCCTTTCTTGGCAGAGTCAACAGGCCTATGGTTGTTCTGGATGGACGCAATCCGACCAATATCAATGAATTCCCTCTGTGGAATACATATTGGAGTCCCGACCTATTCAAATTAAGCTCATTACACATGGAATACAACATTAAGAAGCATCTACAAATGAAGATTGATCAAAGAGCACTACTACCGCCAACAAAGAAATGAAATACGGAGGTGTGAGGGAGAACAGTATTGCATACTATTAAAAAGGGTGGAGGGGGAGAGAGAGAGAGAGAATTAAGAAAATGGCAACGTTAGCACCAGTATTCAAAAGCACTAGCAACATAGAAGAAAAGCTGGCAGTCCCCTTAAGATTAAAGATCTCTTAGCCAAAATAAAGTGAAAACCCATAGTTTTGACATACGGTATAAAA
The DNA here is from genome assembly GCA_016801875.1 of Solanum sitiens. Lineage (NCBI taxonomy): Eukaryota > Viridiplantae > Streptophyta > Magnoliopsida > Solanales > Solanaceae > Solanum > Solanum sitiens. The sequence continues at coordinate 1,587,551 of JABWTJ010000168.1, forward strand.
GGACCATTACGATGTGCTCAAAATTTTTTGAAAGAGAACACCATAACAATAAGAATATATTATAATCACATAATTACCACATTTAATAGAAAAAGTAATTCCCAAATGCAATTCAGAGAATGTGTTTTTTTTTGTGTGTGTTTGGTGAACAGATTCGATGAATCACGACGAAAAGAAGCAATAGTTAATACCTTGGCAATGCCCTCAAGAACATCAACTCCTACGACAATTGGATCCTTCTTGTTGTACACATGGTTAGGTACAATCTTGAGAGAACAGGGGAAGACTGCTTCTTCAGCAACTTCCTTCTTTTTTCCTTCCTTGAGATTATCAATATAGGCCTTAAACTGATCGAATAGGTGATAAATAATATCAGCAATAAAAATTTTGACACCAGCCTCATCTGCAAGTTCTCGAGCTTCTTGTGTCACTTTCACGTCAAAGGCCAAGATTGTTGCATACTCTTTCTTCTTCTCAAGCATGACGCTAGCTTTCATGACATCTTTTTTGTGCACAGGGCCAATGCCAATTCCACTGACAGGTATTCTTACTTCATCAGTCTTCAAGAACTCCAGCAAAGCTTCCAATGATCCAAGCGTAGAAGCTTGAACATAAACTCCCTCCCCACTTCTATCAATCCTGCTCATCACCGACCTCATATCTTCCATAGCTGCTTCTTTGACGTTCTCCACATCATCATCGGGCCCCACAACATATAAACTAGTGCCAGCAATTGCATGCTCAAGCCCCTGTACAAAATGAAAGAACCAAGGAGCAGAAGGGGTTATTCCTTCACCACGCGACTTCTAGGATAATGTACAACAATAACAAAGTATCATGGTGGAGCATGATGACATCATGCATCAACACAAAAACTTATCAAAACACAACAAGAAGTTTAAAAAAAACAAAATCAACAAGAATTCCTATTTAGTGGGGGCACTAGTTGGTCTTCAATGTCAAATTTCACTTGACTAACAAATCAGACACAAGAAAACTGAGCTTTGTCAAAATAAGGAAATTAGTATATCATCATTTCAAGTACAATCAGGTAATAATTTATCAGACATATTTCAAAAAACCCAACATAGAAAAAATGAATATCCAGGACAATAATGAAAAATAAAGGCAATCTCTGCCCTAACCAGGATAACTTTTTCATGGAAAAAAGAAACCCAGCAGAAAGGGAAGAGGCTCCATCCATGATCCACCTATCGATTTAGTGCAATTTACAAAGCATTCTACGATTCCCTGTAAAGTTGCTTCAAAATTAAGCAATCCCCTTACCTCCCTGATTGGATCCAAATTGCCCTCAAACTCAAGTAAGAAATCATATTGGAGAACCTCAGTGTCCCATGACGAGATTATGGACAAAAGAACTCCAAGATAAGCTGCCTGGACTACAATAGACGATCAAAAAATGCTTTCTTCTTAAGGATGAATTGAATGGAAACGTCGCACAAATAATTCAATGTACTCGTCCAGTCATCGAAGATGAGTTGGATGTTAAGGAAAGTGGATCTTTCAAATTGAAGACAGAAGTAATGCCGAGCGAGTAAACAGTACATATTCTGTTCCAAATCACAGACATTGTTTTATGCAAACCAACCAAGAAAAAAGAAAACCTTTCAAGGGTCTAAGCGTGACAAAAATACATGAACACACAGATGTTACCTGAGCATTAATCTTTATCCCCTGTGCAGCCTTGATTTCTTTATGATGCAGATATGATCCCTGAATAAACATATTACCAGAAAATAAAATCATTCATCACTTCATATGAATATTAAACATCATGAGAATAATTTCATTCTTTAGATTTTTTAAAGTTGTGTTCACTAAAAAGTCATGAGTGCTGAAAAGCAATTCTGAAAGTTTAAACCGAATAAGTGGATCTGACAATTGAGGACAAAGATGGGTAACAAGGGCTGTTGTAGTTGGGGAAATAAATCTGACACCGTAGGTAAGCTTTTGTCAACCCTTTTTTATGAGAAACTTTAAAGCGCAACTCAAAGTTCTGCAAATATGGCAGCAATTTTAACTTTTGAGGTACTTTAGCTCAAACAACCAAACCCATGAAAGTATCCAGATGTATGAACACATTTATAGAACTCAAAATCAACAGACCATAACCAGTACTTCGCAAGCCCTACCACCAATTGGGGAGTAGAGAAAAAAGAAACAATGAGTGCAGAAAAAACAAGACTCGTTGTACGTTTTTAGTGATTAAAAGTTAAAATAGCGACTACGAAGTCAACATGCCAGACAGCCATATCTCTTACTTGAGCTAAACCATCTGCAAGTCAACTTTCTACTTTTCATTTGCCATATCTAGCAATAGAGGATCATAATTAGTTTGGCACCAAGAAGATCTTAGAGACCAAGTCAAGATATTACGAGCATGAACTCTATATCAGGTATACCAGACAAAGAGAAGTTGTGATGAAAATATCTACTGTTTTAAACATCTTCGAACCAGTTTTCACAATTAAAGGACAAAACTTTTTTTTTTATGACAACAATTAAAGCACAAAACTTCCACCACCATTACTATGTGGACGGAACACATAGGTCAAGCAAAACAAACAAAAAAGATCACGTTGCATAGAAAAAGACCTGACTGTCTCCACTCTCCATCAAAAAAACCAAATCCCGATATTTTTTAAAAACCCCATCCCCAGCAGCCACCATCCATTTTTTTCTCCTCTTTCTTTTAATAGTTGAAACGCGACAAACTGCATAATCACCTATTGATTGCATTGTATAACGAGTTGAACTCCGGTAAAGTATCTCTACTCTCAAGGTAATCAAATGAGAATGCATCACGAACACATAGTTTCATACCTTTATTCGAAGTTCCTTCATTGGGTGAGGTGTCAATAACGCACGGATTGAGGTGACAATAGGGTCCTACACACAAAACAAGATGGAGAAAGAAAATGTTGAACATCAGACATTCACATTACCCTAGGAATCTTACCACACCATAAGAATAATAACAGCTTGCCTGCATGCCACACACTATTATTTGGTCACCTTCATGGAGTATACCATTGATCAATACCACATCAATGGTCGTCCCGTGACCTTCAATAGCCTTAACCTCCAAAACAGTACACTGCCAGAGAATAACAACAATTAATCATAACATATTCCCCGTCTCCATGTAAGTAAAGTGACGGTGGTATGTGAAATCATACTTGGACTTCACTGCTGTAGGTAAGTCTATCAACCATCGTCTTTTGAGTCCATTGAACCAGTAATAGCAATAAATCAGGAATACCTTCACCGCTGTCAGAGTACACAGTAACGCTTAGCTAAAATCAACTGCAGTAGAGCATAACCCATCAAAAGAAAAATATCAGAAAGAATACACACACACCTGATTGCACTAGTTGGTATAATGCTAAAAGTATCCTTCCCCATTTCTTTGTTTTTATAGTATAATTCTGTATTTATACCCTGTTCCTTGAACTGGGTCACGATCTGCAACAAATGAATGAACGATTGATGATATGAGGACGCACAAAGAGAGGAAACTCTTAATTGAGACATCAGAGGTTATAAGTGACCTGAGTAAGCCTGGTATTAAATTCAAACTGAACATCTTTGGACTGTTGCTTCATTGCCTTCACAATAGGTGCATTGCGGCACACTTTCCATCCATAAAGCCTATCTATCTGCGTACGTAAAACAAAATAAGAACTATATAAAAAAAATATTATCAAAGTTCAAAATAAAATATCAAACCCTAATAAACCTCACTTTGTTCAAAGCAACAATAAATTCTGTATTCCTCATCTTTAGAAGATTAAGCGACTCGATAGTCTGCGGTTCTAACCCATGCATAATGTCCACAACCAAAATTGCAATATCACATAAACCTGAACCCCGAGAACGCAAATTAGTGAATGATTCATGGCCAGGTGTGTCAATGACCAATAATCCAGGCACCTTCAGCTTGGCATCAGCTTTTAGTTCCTTTGTTCTCTCCCTTATATTCTCAGCTGGAAAATAAGTTGCACCTATCTGCTGTGTAATCCCTCCAGCTTCACCTTCTTGGACATTAGTACCTCGTATGCAGTCAAGAAGCTTGGTTTTACCAGTATCAACATGACCCATGATACAGCAAATAGGAGACCGGAGGCTGTCTTCACTCTTGCTTGAAGAAGCACCAGGTTTTTCTGTTCCTTGCCCTGAAACCATAACCTCAGGCTCCCTCTTCTTACTCCGATCATTCTTAGTGACAGCTGGTACACTTGCAACCGCTTTTTGAGTAGGAATTACAGACTTGGCAGCAAGAGGCAGTAGCCCTGTATCACTCGCAACGGACCTTGCAGCTTTCTTAATGATAGGTTGGGGATCTGAATCTAGCTCTTCATCTTCAAACACACTCTTTCCTGGAAGTTTGAGATCGGCATCATCCCAACTTCTCGCATCCCACTCCTCCTCATCTTCCTCTTCTTCAACTCTGTTTTCTTCAGCATCAGCTACTTCTGACTTCTCCTCTACACTTACCAAATTGATATCCTCGTCCTTCTCAGTTTCCAAGGAATCAACCTCAGAGACAATTTTCTGCTGATTTTCTTGCACTTCTGTACTTTCAAAAGACTCTTCCTGGGCTTTGCCATTAACCCAAGCTTGCGCCTTTGATTTCTTTGATTGGTAAATAGGTCGTTTGGTTGCATCTTTTCTACTCTCCCTAGTTGAATGTGGCAAAGCCCCGCCACTAGCAAGAAATTGCTTTCTCATTGCTTCTAATCTTCGAGCTTCTTCCTTTTGCTTTCCAGTAAGCAATTTTCCTTCAAGTTTCTTCTTCAAGAGCTTTTCCTTCTCCCTCTCTTTTTTCAAGTGTTTTTTCTCCTCTGCAAGTCTTTCTAGTTCTTCCAGTCGAAGGTGTTCTTCTTCTTCCTTCCGTAATCTTTCCTCTTCTTCCTTCTTCTTGCTTTCTTCAGCTTCCTTCATTTTTTTAAGTCTCTCTTGCATCTCCCTAACCTGCTTCGACTGCTTTTTATCTGCCAATTTTACTTTAGTATCATTCTTTGTTGCTTCCTGTTTTTCCTCCATCTCAGAGACCGCTGCTGCCGCTGCAGCTGCCTTTTTCTCTTTCTCCTTCTCCTTCTTCTTTTTCTTCTTCTTTGCAGCAGCAGACTCCACAACTTCTTCCTCAACTGCTTCTTTTTCCCCTGTATCATCTCCTAATTGAGACTGTTGTTGACTTTTCTCCTCTTGTGGAAGAGACGAATGAGCAGGTTGAGCAGGAGCACTGATTGTTGACCCTTCACCAAGCTCTGCCAGAACGTTTGAAGCATGCCCACCCTTTTTTTTCTTAGTTTTGTTCTTTGAAGTTTCCAACACATCTGCTGTCTGCTTTTTGCCTCTATTATCATTAGCATCTTCCCGATTAACCCCTAGGCTACAATGGTCTTGATCAGCGACATTGGTTGAGTCATTTCCGAATGCAGTGTCCATAGATGCACTTCTGTTCTTTTTCATGGATGACTTCTTTTTACCTGAAAAAATATTTCCTGGTGCATCATCTTCTTCAATTGTCTCTGTCTCCAATTTAAGAGAGGTATCTGCATCATTTTCGTCGTCAAGAAGTGCAGTACTAAAAGAAATTCCACTACTCCTACCTGTAGATACCTGCCCAGTTTCGTTATCCTCATCATCAATGGCGTGAAATGCAGCCCTGGATTTCTTACCTCTCTCCTTACTAATCTCTGGCACTAACTCAGCTTTGTCTTCCAGAACCACTGTCTCTTCAGACAATTCTATCCCAACAGAGTAATCAACATCATCTATCACCCGATTCTTCCTCTTCGACTTTCCTCCACCACCACCACCCTGCTTGGAAGATTCAAAACTCTCTTTTTCAGGCACAGGCTTCTTTCTCCCCATTGAATTCTACTTGTTTCAACTTATGTTATCCAAGAACAATTCAAACAAGATCAAACCTCCAGATCCCTGATTCCTAATTAACAAAAAAATATATCCAACAATAGTTCATCAGAAGACTAGCCAATATTTACACCAAAACAAAGTAGTTAAGTAGCAAGTTATTAAATAAACTCCCCAATTGTAACAGACCAATATATCAACTCAATCAATAAACCTCCATCCCAGCAATTGGACTTCAAAACATCACAAAAACTCATGATTATGCATTAAATAAACATATATCATCATACACGTGATATACCTATATTTTTCGGTAAAACCAAAGAAAAATTGGAAAAAAATTAAAAAAATTCTTTCAAAGAACAACAAAAGCATATTGATTTACCTAAAATCGACCGAATGATGAAAAAATACTGATACGAATACGTGTTTCAGCGATAGTTGTATGTGCATATTGAGATTATACTAAAACTGTGAAGATTTTCAGTGAATTTGGTTCGTTTGGTTGAATTTCTGAAGAGAAATAAGAGGAATACAGAACCAAAATTGGATATTTTTTTTTATATATAGAAAAGAAAATTGAGAAAATTGTTGGGGTTTTGTTTTAGAGGAACGGATCAAAATAGTCCCTCTTCTTTTCATTAAGACTCAAAGTAATTTTTGAATTTTTACATGAAGCATTAATATTCCCTCATATTTGCAATATTGGTGCACTTTTGGTCCTCATCCAAAATTTTACCTATTTTTTGACATTGATTATATCCATAACGTATGTATGAGATGTGCAATCGTCATTTTATATATTTAATAGAAATAAGAACTTCATATGAAAAAATGTGAAAAGAAAAACACTTTATTTTTTTTTGTAAAAATCATATTACAAGTAAAGTCGAGAGGTTTATCATGATAATTTCATGTGCAATAGTAAAAAATTTCTTTTCTTACAAAGTCATATGTTAAGATGTTCTTAGTTTAGCTGCAGTAATATTTCTAGTAAGCAGAACAAGGTGTTTTTCTTATCACTTTCTCTCGGATAAAGTTATTATTCTACTAAATATATAAAAAGACGATTGGACATTCTTTATATAAAATTCTGAACAAAATTAACGTTTAAAAAATAGGCAAAAATTTTAGGGGAGGACCAAAAGTGCACCAATATTGCAAACATGAGAGACTATTAGTGCTCCATGTGAAAATTCAAAGATCACTTTCAACCTTAACCCAAAATGAAAAACTATTTTGATCCTTTCCTCTTTTGTTTTTACTGCAACTAATTTTCAGAAGTAGCCTATTTTTGCACACTATTTTTGGAAAATAGACGAATTTTCAGTACTAGTACAAAAAATAGCCGTTTTGAAACTAGTATTCCCAAGGGCTAATACTTTTATTTGGAGTTAATATCTTAAAAGATCACTCAACTTTAGGTATTAATCTAATAAAGTCATTAAAATTTATTTTGTATAAAAAAATCACTCAACTTAGATTTTTATATCAATAAAATCACTCAACTTTAGAAATTGATCTAGCAAAGTCATTAAAGTTTATTTTGTATCAAAAAAATCACTCAACTTAGATTTTTATATCAATAAAATCACTCAACTTAGATATTTGTGTTAGTTAAATCACTAAACAAAATTTATTAATTTTTTTTGTTTCATATAAAATAGACCCTACAAATAAATAAAATTAAGAAAACTAGTTTAATTTTTTTAGGGGAACTTCTTTAGTGAAACAAATACTATCTATCTTAATATACTAATTACTAAATAAAAAGAAATAATTAGGAGTTCTATTTATTGGTCCACTAGTATATTTGTTTTTGAGGATTAGCACAAATAAATTATCAATAAAATTCGTATTTACAAATCTAATTAGGACTCATTAAAGAATAAGAGTACTAAAATAATATTTAAAATTGTGACCTCAATTAACTTTCTAAATATATTATAAATGACCGCTTTTCTTTAACAATGCAAAAATTAAACAATAGTGCTCTAATAAAATTTGTCTTTTTTATTTTGTAACTTTTTTTCAAAAAAATAAATAAAATAATAATGTTATATATTATTGTACTTCTTCATTGAAGCTTAAAATTATTTTGGCTATATTAATCTTGATCTTTCCTTATAACGTTAATTTTTCAATTTAATTTTTTGCTTTAACTAGTCAATCTTGTGTAAATATTTTTTTAAAATAATAATAATAATAATGTCATAATGCTTACATACTTTAATATTATAAAAGTATATATTTCATTAATTAAGCTTGTTCGTAAAAGCTTATTAACAATTTAATTTTTATTCATTGATAGGGTTCATATTTATATGACATAAAAATATTTTTTTTTACCATATCAAATATTTTTTTAGTGATAAATTTAGTTAAATGATTTTAATGATATAAAAATCTAAGTTGAGTGATTTTATTGATACAAAATAAAGTTCAATGACTTTGCTAGATAAATTTTTAAAGTTGAGTGACCTTTTGAGATATTAACTCCTTTTATTTGTTACTTATGGTTAAAAAAGAATCATTTTTATTTGTTCAATTTTATCGAAAAAATAATTCGTTATTTTCTCAATATTGAATACTTATTTTATAAATTATTTTTCAAGACTTAATTACTTGTCCACTTTTGAATTGAGACACCTATTCAGAAAACAATAATTGACATAGTGACTTTATTATTTTATCCCTATTAATTATGAAAAGGGTGACTTAAAATTTTAAGTTCTTGAATTTTTTTTACCTTTTTCAAAGTAATTAATTGAGGGTATAACAACTAATTTTTTTTTGTCCTTTCTTGATTTATCAAAATGGACAAGTAATAAACGACAATTATAAAAGGAAAAAATAGACAAATAATTTGGGACAAAGAGAGTACCTATATTAATTATTTTCTAGTGAGTCAAGTCAAATTGTGACAAGTAAATATAAATCATTAAAGATGTTGAGACAAAAATCAAAAAACATCTTTGAATTTCAATTGTTCTAGCATAAGAGTCATTAAACTCTTTGTAATTTCGAAATTCACAAATATTTGCTACTCTCTCCGTCTCATATTATTTGATCATTTTTATTTAAAATAGTTATCTCCTATTAGTTGTTCACTACAATTAATTCTTTTTGAAAGAGTTCATATTTCTTTGTAAAATTTCCAAGAAGATTTTAAAGGGTGAATAAGTAAAATTATTATTTTATTTATGATTGCATAAGCCTACGAAAAGAAAAATAATCAACTATTATGCAATAGAGAGAGTAATTTTTCCAGTTGAAAATTCCTGAAATTCAAGAATGTTTACAAAAAAAATTCCTGAAACAAAAAAAAAAGAAGAAGTTAAGATATCAAAAGCATGCAAAAATCAAGCAATATTTCAAAATCCTTGCATAAAACAGGCTATACAGAACTCATTATTGTACTTCATTAGTAAACATATCATCAAAAACATTATTCACAGACTCATTGAGCAATACCAGATTCACTGTTCTGATTCCCTCAACTCATTTGAAATATATCTCTGATCTATAAATTGCCAATTGATCAGTATTTTATTCTACCAAAATGTTATGATGGAAAACGATTCAACATTAGTATTTTGATGATTTATAGTACAATAGTAATGTTTTGGGGTCTTTCTCTATATCCACTAAAATTCTCTAAAATAGTTTTCTTCTCTCCAGAAAGCATCATGGCGGCGTTATATCAAGATAAGAAAACTGAACTTAACTCAACCTCAAAAGTTAGCTTGGAGGATTACCTAAGTTTATGTAAACAAACCAGAAAATCACTGAGGTAGGACTCTAGCTTACTCTAACACCCCTTCACGCCCAGGTCCAACTAAGTGTGTACCAAGAGTCCAAGTAGGGACGAATTTGACGATACTATGTTACTGACCAAGGTATTCTAGGAGAATTACAATGATTGAAATATAAGAGAAGGCTAACAAATTAAATAGATATCTAAATCCCTAGAAATCAACTATGAATATTATATACAAGGAACCGTATAACTTTATGATTCTCTAACAAGGGGCCAAAGTTTTTACAGAGAAGAATATGTTGTATATGCACCAACAAAACTATACATAGACTTGTCATTTTCACTCTCAACATCAATGAGACTCTGAGATTACCAAACTACCAACTCTTTATCTCTTCTTCTCAAGAAGAGGCTCTCCGAGACTCCCTTGCGTCCTCCTTGATATGGAAGTGTCCTCGCCCGACTTCTTCAGGTTTTTGTCCTTCCTTGCTTTGCACTCCCTGTGGAGTCCAATTAGAAACATCACTAATTTGTTCTCAAGCAGCTTTTAGAGAACGACGAAACAGAAAACTCAATTCACTAATGCAGCAAAAACATAGAACTCTCCTAGATCTCCCATCACTATTTTAGCACAATCACAATGTAATGATCTAATCATACTATGCACTTGAAATCACAAAGTATACCGTTAACTACCAGATGATGCCACACAACGGATTTATTTTCTTGCAACTATGTGTATAGAAATTATTATGTTGACATTTTCAAAAATATTTCTATAATATAATAATGAATACAGTATAAAATGTGTGCACTTACGGTTCCCTTTTGGGCTGTTAACCTCCGGATTGATGGAGCTCGTGCCACTGATGAAGCTGCTGCTGCTGCAGCCACACGTATCCTGTAGATTTTGGAAAAAGTTACAATCTGCTCTTCTATAATAGTTACTATATTGAGTATGTGAAATTAAGTTGTCCAGCTCTCACGCACCTCTTATGTACATCAACATACTCATCAGTCTCGTCTACTATTTCCTCCTGCACCAATGATGGTAATTTCCATCTGTTACAGTCAGATGTGTAAAAGAGGTAACAAGAAACTAGTAGAACAACAAAGGTCACCTGTAAAAGTTCTTCAAAAACATCTTCCAAAGTAATAATACCTATTACTTCAGCATCCTCAATATCATCTGACCACTCAGGAATTCCATTTGTCACTGCATCAGCAGGTGTTGGAGGTGTTAATGCCGGTACTGTAGCCTTCTCGATGTCAACAACGACACACTATGTCTTTTCACCATTTGCCGTCAAACGATGGTTAGTTACATGAGGATTTTCACCAGCAACTGTACTATCATCAGATTTCTCTTCATCAAGTACCAGGGGAGGTTTATTGTTTTTCCCTTTAAGCTTCACTACTGCAGCCATATGACTGCTACCCTTTTGGAACTCGTTTAGTATATCATATAGTGGCATATCAGCTGGAACTCTGAAAAGATTCATGGAAAACAAGATTTAGAACTTACTGATCAACACATGCATAGAAAAAATGAAATAGAGTATTAAAAAGTTAATACCGTGGAATTCTGCGGATAGAAACAGCACTAACTGGTGTCTCAGTTTCTGGACGTACGGTAAGAAGACTTTTTACCTAAAATCATATTGAAACTATCAATTTCAACGGAATAGCAAGATTACAAGTGCTCTGGAGGTGAGATCCAAAACTCACCAGTAGAAGTCCAATAATATTCTTTGGACTACCTGAGTAGACAGGAACTCGGCTATGACCCCGAGCAATAATTTTACCCATTGCCTCCCTATGGGGCACAGAAAATCAGTTAGTCAACAACTAAAATTCATCTGGAGAATATTTCTAAGGTTAATATCCAAGAAATAGAGCTTCTTTCAGTTTACGTGCATGGTCCATAGAGAATTTGATAAGCAAAAACAAAATTAGAGCTTATTATACCAAGCAATTATTCATGTATAGTGAGGTAAGCCTTGCCAGGAATCTCACAAATAATAAATGACGGTACAAATATTTATAATGTATAAGTTCTGTAAGGGCTAAGGATCTACCAAGAAGGTAGTACACCATATAGCTCATTTGAAAGAGTTCTTTTCTTTCTTTTCTTTTTTCTCTTTTTTGTTGGGAAGAGAATAAAAAATGGTGGTTGTAGCCCATAGGTCACACCTAAGGTTCAATTGGCAAGAGCAAGCCTTTAATTCAAATACTATGCAGCGCCATCCAAAGGAACAGGAAAGTTAGGGAAAACATGAAGAGGAAAAGTTCCTTGTTAAATATGGTGCAATATATATTAAACATAATATCTATCACATGCCTGTGTGCTGTGACCATTCAGCTTGAAGATTCAAACATGATTATGATACTGTTAAAAAATTTCATTGCAAGACTCCGACGGAGTAGTACTGTCAGCAGAAATATTATTTACCTTCAGCTATAGAACTAATAAAAATCTTTCTACAAGAAATTAACTATCAGCTGAACTTTGGCAACCTAGCAAAAAAAAAATAACATAACTTTTTTATTGATAAGTCAAAGTTAGTACGTATCAATCACTAGATCAACATAAGTTGCAGTCATGTTGGAAAAGAGAAAAAACAGTTGAACACTTGTTAGTCCAACACTGTAAGTTAAGCAAAGATGGTGTGCAGATATTTGATAACAGAATATCATGCCTTGGAACTAATGACTTCAGGATCAAAGAAGCTTTGCAGGACTTGAAGAACAGAAAACTGGGTTTGAATAATACAGAAGCTTGGAAGAATAATGGTACCACACTCACCAGTCCAGCTTTGAATTGACATCCAAAGAAAACGTCGACTCAATGGGTGTCATGGCCTCCTCAGCAGTCTATCAACATCCCAAAAGCCAAACAAAAGAGAGCACAGTCATCACTCTAACATCTCAAAGTTATCAAATTCAAAAAAGAAAAGATAAGGAGAAGAGAGTCAATTAGGTAGTTCTTATCGAGTCAACTTATCCCACAAAAGAGAGGGCCAAGAGTAAGTACAATAGATAGGTCTGCCTTGAACCAAGAATTTCAGGATATTGATAATTCAGGCAAAAAATTCTAAATGACAAAAAAAACTTATCTTCTCATGATCTGGTCAATTTTCACATCTACAAGGAATTCAACTAGGAACAACGAATGTTAAAAAACCTAAGCATTATTAATTGATAAACCTGGGTCTGGAGAAGCATGGCTATGATAAGACAGCTTCAGTGTCCATACCTTCTCAGTTAAATCTAATGCTCCACTTATGATTGTTGTTTCATCATGTGTAAGTTCACCTCCCTTGCCAGCCTGCAGAACTTTCCCAGTAAAAGAAGCTAAAAGAATTAGAAGTAACAAACTACTAGCTCTACAGTCATATCAGTACTGAAAATTAAGGATACAACACTGACCTCTTGACTATGGATAGAAACAAGAGCTTTTAACTGAGCTCGTCTAAATAGTACTTCATGATGTCCTAATACGCAGTCTAGCATCTGAAATGCAGACCATCACAACACAATTTTGTAAGAGCTTAAAAGAACTTCACCATTAGTCAAGAGATGCACAAAATGAGAAGAACAAAGCTTCTTGGGTTACATATTTATTGATAAACCGACTTCAATTCTTATCAGCTAAGAGTATTCAAAGGCTTCAACAAGAACTCAGAATCCATGATGCTTAAATTACGACACTCAATGCATGTGTTTGGCATCATTCGTTGACTTAGCTATCTTTACTTTTTGGTACTTAGGATACCCGACTTTGTCTTTAATTACTTCAAAACTGCAATGATTACCTTCCCTATGGGAAACGCAATTGGGTAGCATATGACCATCAGAACACGAACAAGCCAAACAAAATTTGCACCCACCGCAAGTCCATACCTGGTACATATTGCTTGAGGAATAACCTGCAAAACCAAAATCGAAGGAAGATAAGATCATCACACAAGATCTTAAATGTGGAGTGGATATCTTCATTGAAGTCAAGTGGTTCAATTTACCTCTCCAAATGCCAAGACAAAAGTCACCGATAGTATAACGGCCACATATTGATTGAACATTTTGTCCAGGTATAAGGGTAAGGCCTCCATTGCAGCAGCATTACATAGAAGTAAGGTCACCAGAAGCTGGTGTTGCTTCTGAACAACCGGAAGTATTACAGCTGAAAACATGAAAATTCCATTCAAAGTAGAAGTTATGCTTTGCTACAGATCAAAAGAAACACACAAACTGAAAGCTATTTCTACTTAATATTCCACAAACTAATTCACAGAAACTAAGCAAATTGCAAACCTGCTTGCTTTTTCTCAGCGATTGTTCCACTTTGCTGAAGGATCTCAAGTTCAACGAGGCCCAAAGACATGAGACCCAATGTCAATCCGGACATAATTCCGGCGAAGAGTACCAAAAAACATGAGAATCCGGCATAGATGAACCATGTTGCTGTGCCAAATTCTACTTCTGCTTCAATTGAATTATTGGGATCTCTCATTGCCATTCGAACTACCGTCACTGCAGTCATCAAATGCTGCATCATTGTGATTTTTTTGCTACTGATTCTTCTTGTTCTAACTAGAACCTTCTTTCTTTTTTTCTACCTTTCCCGTTCCAATTTATACTTGATAGTGAAATGTTATATAAAAAATTGAAAATTAAACGGTATATTAATTTTTACAATCAAAATTTGAAAAATGTCAGAGAAAGAAAGACGGTGGAACTTGGACGACGGTCCCTTTCAGTTTCTATTTTGGTACAGTACGGAAAACACTATGATCACCCAAAAAAAAAATCATATACTCCTTCGTTTTGAGTATTATCTCATTCATT
>JABWTJ010000168.1:1607059-1619559 GCA_016801875.1 Solanum sitiens
AGAGTTGAGAAAGATAAAATTTTCTCAAAATGGGGACCGAACCTTGGAAGGCTGCCTACGTATCTCATAAAAGAGAATTCAGGTCCTACGTAGTTCGACCCACTTTTGAATCTTTTTTTTTTTTTTTTATATGAGAGAGTACTTTTTGAAAAATAAAGTTCGAATTTATTGGGAGACTAAAGACTCGAGGAGTATTTGGACGTACTTTTGATAGTGATTTGGTATTTATGCTTAAGGAGTTCTAGAAAATATTTTTCGAGAATGAGTAGGCTAGAATATCTCCAAATGAAGCAACATAATCATACAAACAATTATAACACATAAACAGTTATTGCGCGTTCTAAACAGATATGTGACCCTTTTATGCCAAGGGTAGGCCTAACGATTTGAAGGATGTATAAGTCATTTGAAATATTCCATTGTCTCAAAACCCAAATTTATACAAATTTATGAATAAAACTTAAATGGGGATACATAATTGGGGAAAACGGGATACAAAATAATCAGTCCCACGCAGGGGTACAATTCTGAACTATGCTTCCATAGAAGGTCCTTCATTTCTTCTCCTCTCCGGGTTCCCGCGTCTTAGACTAGTAACTTGTGAGTTCTTTCTTTGACTAGAATAAGCTACAATGTACTCCCAATCCCGAGGACAATGATTTTTTCAGATGATGTATACATCCTTCAAATTTAAACAAATAAATATGATCGCCCGTTCAGGCCGTAGACCCTTTTGGACTCAAGGTGGTCTATCTAATGAGCCCAACACTCCTTGGGTGTTGGATCGTCTTAGGCCAATGCGCTATTTTCGGGATTGGGTTTCGCTCTATCTTAGTTTAACTAAGAGTGGGTTGTTTTTAGAGTGGAAAGGGTAACCCAAGCGGACTACTTGAGCTGGGACAGTTAACGATCGTTGACTATCAAGTAGCCAACTACGCTCGTCAGGGTGTCCCGAGAAAATATTTGGTTAACGAACGACTGTGAACCCGCATAATCATCCTTTAGTGAAAATGAAACAATCGTCGTTTGACGGAATTATGATATGCCATGAATGCAACAGTTAAATAAAGCAATAAATAAACAGATGAACAGTTAACTCACATAGCCAAAAATACGTTAGTTTTAAGGTTAGAATCCTCCTAGTCCCCAGCGGAGTCGCCATTTCTGTTTATCGAAAATTTAACCTTTTATAAAGGGTTTTTCGGCTTTTTAGAGTCACCACTTAATTTTTGAAGAAAAATCAAGAAAACTATTGTTTTCAAATAACTTAACAGAGAAAATTGCTTGAAAACATTTAAAGGGTTCGGGATTCAAATTAATGTTTTAGGAAGGTGTTAGGCACCTAAAACATCCGTCTAAAACGGTTTTCCAACAACTAACAAATTTGGCTAAAACTTTGCTTTTATCTTGACTTGAATAAACTATTTAGAAGTAGAGAGTTGAAATACTAACTTATTTTTAGGTCATTTCATTTTGCAAAATTATTTTAATTTTGAGTTGATAAAAACATTTACAGCATTTGCGGGGATTCGGATTTTCTAACTTTAAAATTAACGACAAGTATGCAAACAAATAAGCAAATAAAGTAAAAGAGAGAAATAGAGAGAGAGAGAGGGAAAGAGAATTGGGTCCAAAATCGGGTTCTCTGTCCGCCTTGACCGGTTTTTGGACCGTCCTGTTTTGGGTTTTTGACCCATTTCCTTTCGTACCTGTCCTAGACTAAGCAAATAATTAATACTAAATAAATACAGTAAAGTAAAAGACGACAAGGGCTAATGCCTTAAAATAGATACAATACGAAATGCAAAATATAAAACGAGTCTTCTAATTCATCTTTTCCGACTTTCTTCAATTCTTTAAATCTTGGGACCCGTCCATCGGCTTAATAGGTTGACTGAAAAAGAGGAACTTTGAGCCTTTACGGCTCTTCTCATGGAATGCAAAGGAGAGAGTGAGAGTTCACGTTGAAACTCGGACGAATTTTACATGCAATGAAGAACAAAAATAAAAATTAGAACTTGAAAATAATATCCCAAATCATATCTTAAAGAAGATTAAACGATTTTAAAATAATGAATGTACCCAAGCAGATTACAACTTAACACCTAAAGCCAAAATGAGTAAATAAATAAATAGATTGGATAGGAGAAGCCAATGATGTCGTTAATTTTATCTAAAAGCACACATAATAGATAAGCAGTAATATCCAAAATATGTAATAATCTTAGAATTAAATATAACAATGATGCATGAATAACTAAATAAATATATTAGACCATGATGTGAAACGAATCCAATTTGCTATGGCAAATTAATACACACATAGAAGTATGATAGTAATAGCAACTAAACGTTAATACTAATTAAACTTAAGATCCCAATAGTTAGCAAATTGGGTAATTGACAAATTATATATATGTATACATATATGCAAAATAAAATAAAATAAATAAATAAATAAATAAATAAATAAATAAATAAATAATAAATAAATAAATAAAAAAATAAATAAATAATTAAATAAATAAATTAATAAATAAATAAATAAATAAATAAATAAATAATAAAAAAATAAATAATAAAAAAATAATAAATTAATAAATAAATTAATAAATAAATTTAATAAATAAATAAATAAATAAATAAATAAAAAATAAATAAATAAATAATAAATAAATAAATAAATAAATAAATAAATAATTAAATAAATAAAAAATAAATAAATAAATAAACAAATAAATAAATAAAAAATAAGAAATTACCTGATTCTGGGCAGCGAACCGAGACTACGAGTTTGACGAAGACGATTCCACCACCTCTCCAAACTCAAACAGCCGCAAAAAAAATATTTTATAAATATTAAACTATGGAACCAAGAATTCCCGAAAATTTCTGTGTACTCTTTGGTCTCCTCCCTATATTTTCTTTGGTGTAGTGAAGAGAGGCTTATATAGGACCAATTTTGGTCCAAAAAAGATGTGGAAAGCAATGTGGGACAAATGCAAAATTTCAAAATTTCTATTTGAATGGTTCAAAGTAATTGATTAATAGGATGAATTTACATAAATTAATTTAGCAAGCTTCTTAATCTTAACAAAAAAATAAAATAATTAATTTAATTGTAAACTTAGTGATTCAAAAAAATAATAATAATAATATATATATATACATATATATATAGATATATATAGATATAGATATATATATAACTATGATTTAAACAAAACTAATTTAAAAGACTACTTACTAAATTTAAAATATTTTGAGATGATTTTTGGATAATCATAAAATTTACTAATTATATACATAATTATGTAAAATATAGATATTATCTAAAAACTTTAAGAAATGGCAAAAATTATTATTCAAAATAACGCAATAGTTATGTTTTTCCTAAATTCACAAAACTAATTATTTTAAGTTGTTTGAGAATTTAAGAAGCTCATGAATTAATTTCTATTGTGGAAGTTCAAAATTGGGTGTCAACAGCTGTCCCTCGTTTGACTTGGATTGATGAAAGAAATTCGAGGCAAATGAAATTGACGAATCCAATTTTGAACGATCACATCTTCATCTTGGGGAAAAGGAATTTTGGTATGGGCTTTAGGAATTATGGCCGAACCCTGAAAATGTGTTTCCTACATGTCTCAGACTATATGAGAATTCAGGTCACTTTTAGTTCGATACGCTAGATTTAACGCACGATTTTGAAAGAAATCAAAAGTCATCTCGATACCGAGTTATGAGGGAATCGGGATGCTTGGAAATAAGATTCGAGTGGAATGTTAGAATACAGCCGAGTTTTCAACATCGAGCCCGCCTACACATCCTTAAACCATAGGAATCAGGCTGTTTGTAGTTCGACTCAATCGGTTGAAAAGGAAATCCATTATGCTAGATAACCTTTGGTTCTGGACAAATGACAAAATTAAACGAGTATGAAAAGGAGGCTTGTAACCTCTTAGCCATGAATGTGGTGCACTTCACACCCATAATTAAGAACTCACATGGACATAATTTCCAAAGCTCTCGGTGCATTGTCACTCAGATTAGAAACTTGCTTCCGGTAGACCAAAATTTCCGAATGCGAGATCGAAACTGACAAAACCTAAAGAAAAACCCACATGCCTTCTGATAGGGGTGTGGTTTGATTGTGGTGGAAGTCGCTCCTCTGCTCGCGTCCTAAGAGTTTGACACTCCTCTTTGGACCATATCCCAGTTCGCTGCTAAGAAAAAGTTCCACGTTGTGCTGCATCCTTTTGATGTTGTCCGCACCTGTGGTTTGTTTTTGGAGAATTCATCCTTTCAGATGCTCTCGACAAACACTGAGATAAAACTCGTCAGCATAAAAACTCAATTAAAAAGGGAGACAGTGTCTTTTACCATGTCGACACTTAATTGTTCTCCTCAACATTTGACGTCAACTCGATCGGTTTGACGTAAAGCAAATAGAGCTTATGTCTTATGTATGCAATCTTCAATGTATTCTTCATTTGATGTTGAAATAAATAAAAACAGCTGCAGTGCACTGATATTTATCTTGATGTCGTCTTTGATGTTCTTCTTGATGTTTAATAAAATGATGCAGTTGATGCCGATGAGTGAATATTTTCTTCAGATGCACGATTCCCTTTCTGGCAGTGCATGATTCCTTACGGGGCATGTGTATCTTCCCTCGATGTATGAATATTAACTCGCGATGCATGATTTTCCGCAATGCATGAATATTGACTCTTGATGCATGATCTTCTACGGGGCATGAATATCTTCCCGCAATGCATAAATTTCGCAAGGTATGAAATCCTCTTGCGATGCATAAATTTCAGCGAGGTATGAAATCTTCTCGCGATGTATAATTTCTGCGAGGCATGAATATCTTCTCGCGATTAACTTGTGATGCATAAATATTAACTCGCGATGCATGATCTTCCGCAATGCATGAATATTGACTCGCGATGCATGATCTTCTACGGGGCATGAATATCTTCCCGCAATGCATAAATTCCGCAAGGTATGAAATCCTCTTGCGATGCATAAATTTCAGCGAGGTATGAAATCTTCTCGCGATGTATAATTTCTGCGAGGCATGAATATCTTCTCGCGATTAACTTGTGATGCATAAATATTAACTCGCGATGCATGATCTTCCGCAATGCATGAATTTGACTCTCGATGCATGATCTTCTGCGGGGCATGAATATCTTCAGCAATGCATAAATTCCGCAAGGTATGACATTTTCTTGCGATTCATAAATATCAGCGAGGTATGAAATCTTCTCGCGATGCATAATTTTCTGCGAGGCATGAATATCTTCTCGCGATTAATATGTGATGCATAAATCGCGATATAACTGCGCATGATCTTCTCGCATGATGCTTCCGCGATGCATGAATATTGACTCGCGATGCATGATCTTCCGCGATGCATGAATATTGACTCGCGATGCATGATCTTCCGCAATGCATGAATATTGACTCGCGATGCATGATCTTCTGCGGGACATGAATATCTTCCCGCAATGCATAAATTCCGCAAGGTATAAAATCTTCTTGCGATGTATGAATATTAACTCGCGATGCATGATCTTCATCGATACATGAATATCGCTCTTGATGTCATCATTGGTGACAACTGAAAATAGTGCTTAAGTTGAGCAACATATTGATTTTCTGGATAATCATATCGTCTCAATTGAAAATAATTCTTCAGATAGTGTATTGTCCTGATCGACAATAAAATAAATGACCCCTCCGGGTAGTGTATTGTCTTGATCGACAATAAAATAAATGACCCCTCCGGGTAGTGTATTGTCTTGATTGACAATAAAATAAATGACCCCTCCGGGTAGTGTATTGTCTTGATCGACAATAAAATAAATGACCCATCCGGGTAGTGTATTGTCTTGATCGACAAAATAAGTGACCCCTCCGGGTAGTGTATTGTCTTGATCGACAATAAAATAAATGACCCCTCCGGGTAGTGT
The DNA here is from genome assembly GCA_016801875.1 of Solanum sitiens. Classification (NCBI taxonomy): domain Eukaryota; kingdom Viridiplantae; phylum Streptophyta; class Magnoliopsida; order Solanales; family Solanaceae; genus Solanum; species Solanum sitiens. The sequence goes on from JABWTJ010000168.1 coordinate 1,613,044, forward strand.
ATTGTCTTGATCGAAAGTAAAATAAATGACCCCTCCGGGTAGTGTATTGTCTTGATCGACAATAAAATAAATGACCCCTCCGGGTAGTGTATTGTCTTGATCGACAACAAAACAAATGACCCCTCCGGGTAGCGACACTATTATGTCTGATAATGTGATGCAGATGCCGTCAACGACGAAAACCGTAAATTATCCTTTTCGGAGTTTTTATTTGGTTCATCTTTGAGATTAGATGGTCGCTTATTATAGACTTCATGTTTTTGAGAATTGAATGAAATAAACCAATCACATTCCCAAATCTTCGATATAAGCAATATAAAATAATTCCTGCATCCACAAAAAATTACGTTAAATTTTGGGAGAACTTTCTCCTCCCTTTACTTCTCCGTATTCGTCGATCGGAATAATTTGCTGATATCAAAGCAAAGCTATAAACCTGCATCCACAGAAAAATTGTTAGTTTTAAAATGAACTGATCTGTGCCGATTTCTTCAGTTGTCTGCTCCTTGTCATGCTATCTCCGGTTGATCTCCCTGATCTCCCAACTATTGATAGATAAGACAAAATTCTTTACGCCAAAACAAAGGAAACATAAAAGGAAAAATTTTAAGAAAATAAATTTTTTGAAATATAAAAAGATCACTGCCAAGTGTAATGTCACGTCAGACTTAGCAAACTTCTCTGAGCCTAATGCTTGGAGGTATATCTCATTATGCGATGGGGAGTATTCAAAGCCAATCTAGACTTGTCGATAAATCCATGTTTGAAATTTTGAGGCCATCCTCAAAATTTCTGTCCCAGTTAACAGTATCGGTTTATCTTTCAACTGTCGCTAAGCAAATCATGGAATTTTGAGATCCTCTCAAAAATTTTGATCCAGTTGCAAATATCGAAATATCTTTAGTCTTGACTTGTTGAGGATTCGGAGATATCATTGCTTGTTTTTTGCATGGCAAACTCTGGTGATCTTTGCAACAAGCAAGCTAGCTCAATAATTATCCAACTGTAACGAGGTGGATGTCTCGATAATATTCCAACTGTAACGAGGTGGATGGCTCGATAATATTCCAACTGTAACGAGGTGGATGCTCGATAATATTCCAACTGTAACGAGGTGGATGCTCGATAATATTCCAACTGTAACGAGGTGGATGCTCGATAATATTCCAACTGTAACGAGGTGGATGCTCGATAATATTCCAACTGTAACGAGGTGGATGCTCGATAATATTCCAACTGTAACGAGGTGGATGCTCGATAATATTCCAACTGTAACGAGGTGGATGCTCGATAATATTCCAACTGTAACGAGGTGGATGCTCGATAATATTCCAACTGTAACGAGGTGGATGCTCGATAATATTCCAACTGTAACGAGGTGGATGCTCGATAATATTCCCACTGTAACGAGGTGGATACTCGATAATATTCCAATATAATTCAAGAATAAGAACCTAAAATGGAAAAACAAATATATGAACCACTTATGGGGTGGATCGCCCAACAAAACTATATGTTAAAGTCTTTGATTGGCCAATCAAAACACATAATCCACTTATGGGGTGGATACCCAACAAAGTAGGAATTTTGACTGTGACATCGTTAAGAAACATGTATGCCTAAATTGCTACACGACAAACGTACTAAAAACTAAATTGACGTATATGCACGTCGCGATTATGATTCTCTCTTTAAAGACAGAATCATCGAGGTGAATAACTTAATTCATTCACATGAAGATTAAAGACACTTTTGCCTTCCATGACAAACTCAACAAATTTAAGTTTGTTGTTGACGTTTCCAATTGTTAACAAAGACTTGTAACAATTCGATAACTTCGACTATCAAGGAAATATTGCGGGTCACCAACATCTTTGTGATGTGATGAACTCGATGATTTTCCCTTGCAACACTTCTAAGTTAGTGTCACTTTTGATCATCTGTCGATTTCACATACGATACTGGTTTTACTCATACTATCACCTGCAAAGCTCGACACCAAACGTTAGTATCGATGATGAAGTAAAGAAATTGAGTCACTTGGCTTATCGAGATTAGGCTTTAATGAGCCCAACTGTAACTTTGATTATGACTTGCCACTAGCGACCCTCTCACACATTGTTTTCTTAAAACTTTGACATAATATGTCAGCGTTTGTCTTCAACATTCCTGCAAAATAAAAAAATTGTTTAAAAATCTCTTGAGGCAACATAGAGATAAAATGAGATGGAAGGTTTTCTAAGTCTTGTTGATGAGGCCACGATGGGTGCAAATGACGCTTTTTGACACTCTTGATGTCTTTATATAGCCATTTTTGTGACTTCGATGTTCCTGCATCCAAAGAAAAATTCTTAGTTTGAAAGACTGATTTGTGTTGATCTTGTCTCCACGCTCCTTCATGCGGTTGGCTTACACTGTCGCCCGTCCTTTGTAAGACAGTCTTGATCTGTCTCAGTCTGAAATATATTTAACTCTAGTAATTTGCTTTATTAATTCTGAGGTTGCTCATTCTGGAATTTTGAGGCCCCTCCTCAAAACTCTGTCCCAGTTTGCCTCGATAGTATAAGACTTTTAACAACGGACATGGTTGTGTGGAATTCTTGAGATCATCTCAAAAATTTGTCCGAGTTGCACATTTCAACATGATTCTCCATAAAATATCATCTTGGAATTTTGAGATTCACCCAAAAATCTACCAATTGCATTTTGGTATTTCAGTGTTGACTTGTTGAAGAAGTCCATCTTCAAATGAATTTTGAGATCCTCTCAAAAATTCTGTCCCAGTTTCCATTATAAAGTGAGAAATGGAAATTTTGCTGGGAATATGACCGAGCCATTGTGGCGCCTACGTATCCCGTTGAGGCAGGAATCAGGTCAAACGTAGTTCCCCCTCAAAAAATAAAAAATTTATAAAGCAATCGACCGAGGCCGACATAGGCCGCCTACGTATCTCATTTTTGAGAATTCAGGTCGAACGTAGTTCAAAGACAAAGAAATATTTAAAGGGGATAAAGGGGTGACCGGAACAATATTTGCCAACCAAGTTGGGTATTGTGTCACCTCCCCTAATCGAGACTCAATCTGTTTGGTAATCTCTTCTTTAATCTTTAGACTCAACTCGGGCTTGAATTTCTGAGTTTTCTGCTTCACCGGACTGAACCCTGGATTAATCGGCAATTTGTGAGACACATCATTGGTACTCAACCCTTGCATGTCGCCGACTTCCCAGACGAACACATTAATGTATTCGGTGAGTAAGTGTATTAGATCCTTTTTCTGAGTTTCATTCATGTGAACGCTGATTTTGGCCTCTTTGACGCACTCTTGGTCCCCCAAATTTATAGTTTCAGTTTCCTCAAGATTCGATTTGTGCTGATTTTCAAACTTCAGAAATTCTTCAGCAACAAATTCAGGTACTTCATTTCCTCTTCGTAATCATCCACCTCGTCGTCACCTGCCTCACTTTATTCATTCAGCTCGTGACATGACAGGACATTGGCAGGTTTAAAACTTATATTACTCAAAAAATAGACAAATTTAGACAAGTAAAAATATAGCGAATAAGTAAATAAATTAGATAAAAGAGGGTTTCATTCAAAATAGGAAATAATGCAAACTTTGGCTTTGGCAAAAGTCCATATTGCCTTTTTTCAAACATCACGAGGGAAATTTAAAACGCTAGCAATTAATAAAAATGCAAAATGGTGGGTTTCGGGCCTCTTCCAGACTACCACCGATTTAAATATGCATTAAACGATGCCCTTCTACCAGGGAGTTCGGGGAATCAAGATCGGCGTGGAGGTCCAATTCTGCAGCATCTCTCCTGGTCCAGCATCACGGATACCAGCTAGCTCGACCTCTTTATCGATAACAACATCAATCTCCTCGAAAAGGCCGCAGATTCCTTCCCCAACGTCGTCAAGGACAATTGGAGTTATCACCTTTGTCACACACCAATCGTCGTCCGTCTTTATCATATTCACATTGCCGCCTCCGTGATTTGGCAAAGGGTTGGTGTTGACATTTGGTGCAGCTGGTTGTAGAGAGACCACCTCTTGGTCGATTAGATCCTGAATTTTGTGCTTGAGGTTGATACAGTCCTCAGTATCATGCCCAACGTTGTTGGAATGATAAGCACATCTCTGATCTGGCCTATAGAATTTTGAATTGATATCCACGGGCTTAGGCCCCACAGGATGGATATATCCGGCCGCAGCTAGTCGCTCGTACAGCTTTGTTCGACTTTCCGCGAGCGCGGTGAAATTTCTTGCAGGTTTCTTCTCGAATCGAGGTCGAGGTGGATCATAGCTTCCTTGTGGGGGAGGCATCTGTTGATAACCCCGGTTGTTCGGATGTGGAGCTTGACCTTTGGGATATGAATTGGCATGGTAGTTTGGCAATGGAGCTTGGCAATTCGGGTGGGTTTTTTGATATGGTGGAGCTTGGACTTGATATGCAGTAGGGGGTTCTCGGTAGCTCGACTGCACGTTAGCACAGTTGGGAGCCATATCTTGGTAAGGAGATGAAATTTGGTAAGGTGGAGGATGATTTGGATAAACAGGAGATGGATTTTGGTAAATTGGGGATGGACTTTGGTATACTGGAGCTTGGATATTCGGATAAGAGGGGGCAACATTTTGATAAACTGGAGGATCATTTAGATGACTAGCTTGCGTATAGCAAGCTTGGTAGGAGGTTTGAGAGGGTCGAGAACGACCTTGGGGATATGACGAGTTTCTGGGGTTTTTCTTTTCCCCATATGATACGACAGCTATTTCTTCTCTTTTCTTCTTCAATGTGCCCGTTGATCCGGGCGATGCAGCAACACGGGTTATCTTTCCCGTTTTCAAACCATCTTCGATAGTTTCACCAACTTTGACTATCTCAGCAAATTTTGCTCCCACGAGCAATATGATTCGATCATAATATTCAGGCTCTTGCACCCGCACAAATACTTCAACAATTTCTTTTTCAGACATGGGCGGTCGGACCCTTGCAGCTTCTTTTCTCCATCGATAAGCAAACTCCCTATAACTCTCGGTGGCTTTCGGCTTCATCTTCTCCAAAGAATAACGGTCGGGAATGATTTCGACGTTATATGCAAACCGATCGATAAAATCCTTTGCCAGAGCGTTCCAACTAGGCCATTGTCGGGTTTCATGGGAGGTGAACCACTCTAGAGCCTCCCCGCACAAACTTCGGCTGAAAAGCCGCATCAGCAAAGCCTCGTCCCTTCCAACTCCCACGAGCTGGTCACAGTAAACTCTAAGATGAGCCATAGGGTTGCCTACTCCTCCGAAGGTGTTAAACTTCGGGATCTTGAACCCTTCTGGAAGGTCCAGACACGGGTGAATGCACAAATCTTCATAGTTAAGTCCGACAGTATCGGGGACGCATTGAAGCTCTTTCATAGCCTTCTTGATCTCCTTTTTTATGTCTACTTTTGCTTCTTCCTTTGCCCTCCACTCTCTTTCCTGTTCCTCATAGTGGTCCAACTCAGAACCGTGCACGTCGTGCTCAGCATGGATAGGGATTTGGAAAGCGGTTCTTTTAGGCAAGAGTGGAGCTATGGAAGGACTCTGAGCATTTTGAGCGGTTTGATAATTTTGTGGATAAGTCTGAGGATTAGTATTTTGATTTACGTGGTGATGGGATGTTTTGGGATTAAATGCGTTTTGATTTGGATTTTGACTTTGGTTTTTGCGTAGTGGGGCGGATTGAGGTTGGGTATTTTGAGGATGAGAGGGCATTTGAGAATGATGGTTCTGAGGAGGTGGTGGAGTTTGGTAAGAGGCTGAAGCGTATTGCGGATTTTGGGTAGTTAGGTCTATAGCGGGGGAATTCTGAGCGAGCGGCACGCCTTGAGCTGGATCCATGTTAGAGGACGGGAAGTAGATAGGAGGCCTTCCCTCTGCAACATTAGCAGCAAAACCCGGAGGAGGCAGATCCTGTCTCCTTTGCATTTCCATTCTCATTTCTGCAATTTGCTGCATCAATTGCAAAATCAATTCGTTCTGGTCCGCTATGGTGGGTTGAGCCACCACAACATCAGTAAGACCTACTTCCTCGCTATTATCTCCCATAATCGTCTTTCCTTTGTCTGAGCTTTGTCTAGGGAAAGAATCTGCAGGCACTTTCGATCTGGTGAAGTAAGGATGATCTGCCAGCTTAATCAACACAGATCAGTTCAAGATACCTGACAAAGAAAAACAACTCAAAGGCAAGATGTGTTAGTCTGTGTCGATGATAGTTAATACAAAATATCACACACATTATTGTAAACACATAAGAGTCGCTTCATTTGAAGATAAATTAGCCCACGTATATAGAAAGATGACTAAATAGACAGAAATTTGTCTATATTATTTTAGGACTAATGAGTCAGAAATGTCGACTTAAGTCGGGACAAAGTAAATTGTCGTACTTTTGATTTTTTATTGAAATGTAACTCTACTTTGTTTATAAGAGTTGAGAAAGATAAAATTTTCTCAAAATGGGGACCGAACCTTGGAAGGC